>APFE031052645.1:0-12588 GCA_000404065.3 Pinus taeda
AAATAAATAAATTAAATTAAAATATTAATGTAATGTAATGTAGAAAATTTAAGTAGGTCAAAATAAAGTTAAAAATAACCCTATAAAAATAAAATAGCAATAAAAATAAAATGACCCATGGTATTGAGAATTCATCATATTGACACATGGTATTCATGTAGAATATATCTTATTTAAAGGGGGAAATTAAACTAGCGTAGAACTATCTTAACTCTGGATCTACCAAGCGCCAAGAGAAATCAAATCCCTTGAGATGCAAACATATTTTAGACTGAAAAGAGATTTGATCCTTCTCAAGCACTTGATAGATCTCAAGTTAAGATGGATATTTATATAAAATGATATTTTATTTTTATTGTTTTTTCCTTTTTACATTTTCCTTTCTTTTTTAATATTTCAATTATTGTATAATTGTAATAAAATGCGGATATGAGTCTTGAAAAAACTTGAAGGAGCGGAGCGGAGCCGGAGCGTGAAGACCTAGGACTACTGCGAGCAGCTGCTGCGCTGCCGCCTCGGCCTGGGCCGCGAGGCCTGCCTTCCGGGCCCTGGCTTCAGCCATGGCCCAACCAGATCCTTCCCATGGGGACGCGGAGAAAGCCTTTTCTGAACTGGTAAAGTCTCTTCCCCCTGCCCGACCAAAACCAACAACTTCAAAATTTGTTAAGAAGCTGGATATCCTCCAAGAAGTACAGCTGCCTCCATCTCTTCCTCGAATGGCAGCTCTATCACTAGCAGAAAAAGGTCTCATAGGACAGTTTACAGGCTTATGGCCTTCACCAAGAACAGTCCAACGATGGGTGGAAAGGAACTGGTCCGATAAAATACAAGGAAAGATTTCAATTCGCTTCTGTGGCAAAGGTTACTATACCTTTCATTTTGAAACCAAAGCAGATAAGGACCTGATATTCAGGAATGGGCCCTATTTCATGGACTCTCGAGGGTTATATCTAAATAAGTGGACCCCTGATTTCGATCCTGAGCTAGACATCCCTAATGCGGTTCCGGTTTGGGTCCGTCTTCCCCATCTACCCTTGCATTGTTGGGGAGATGAATCGGTCAAAGCAATCGGGAATGCAATAGGAAAATACATTGACATAAGTGAGCCCAAAGACAACATGCAAGCCTGTGCAAGGATCTGCGTAGAAGTGGACCTCGGAAAAGGACTGCCGGAAGCCATCAAGCTGAAGGTGGATGAATGGAGCTACATACAGCAGTTAGATTACGAGCAAATACCCTTCAAATGCAAGGTATGTCATGAATACGGTCATTTTGCTAATAGATGCACTAAAGTAACCAACTTGGAAACTGAAGACCAAGGAGGACAATGGGAGACTGTGAAAAAAAAGAAAGCAGCACCTTCGTCCAAATCTGAACCATCCTCTGAACATCCGGGTTCTTCCTCCCTCTGCCCCAATTCTCCCCCTCCGAAACCCTCGGGCCCTTCCCAAGACCCCTCCTTCCCCTCATCCTCCAACCCTTTCCTTATTCTATCTTCTGATGATCCTCAATCTGATCAACCCTCCTTTGAATTGTCCGATCCACCCCTGATTACCTTGATTCTCTCTCAGCCTTCCTCTGACCCTCCCCCTCCCAGAACCACTAGAAGTTCTTCAAAATATATTGGCGCTTCAAGTGATCTCCATAAGAAGCTTGGACCAGGAAGAAAGTCAGCCAAACAGCATCGGGAAGAAAGCATGCAAAAGGATATTGCTCTTGGGATCCAAACCCCTATGGACTCCTTCATGACAGGATCCCAAGAAAAAGAAACAGCAGGAAAAGACTATGAGAGGCGAGCACCTCCTCGCTCGAATGCCCCATGATGAAGCTCTTATCTTGGAATAGTAGGGGCATGGGGCACCCCTCCAAATCAGCTGCCTTACGAGATCTTCTCCAAATAGAAAGACCTGAAATTATTCTGATAGAAGAAACCAAACAAAGTCAAAGTGAAATGCAGAGAATTGTAGATGCCCAAAAAAACTTCTCAGGGGCCAGCAACAACTCCAGAGGAGCATCTGGAGGAATTAAAACCATGTGGAATAATCAACACTGGGATTGCAAGTCATCCTTCCTCAATCAAAACTGGTTAAGGACTAATTTAAGTAACAAAGATGAGAGTTGTGACCTCATCATTTACAATGTCTACATCCCCAGTCATTATCGAGAAAAGGAACAGTGTTGGAAGGAGCTGAAAGAAGATATAGATAATGAGTAGAACCCAAATATCATTCTAGCTGGAGACTTCAACTTAGTCCTCCACGCGAATGAGAAAAGAGGGGGCAATTTCACCCACGACCCCTTCAGAAGTCAGCTGGAAGGAATAATGTCCGAACACGAATTGATGGATATTATTCCAAAAAATCGAAAATACACCTGGAATAATAGAAGGTTGGGACCAGGCAATATCATGGAACGATTGGATAGAATTCTGGTTAACATCTCCTTTCTTTCCTCCTTTGCTGCGAGTCACTCAAAAATTCTCAGTACTACGGCCTCAGACCACTTTCCCATCCTCCTAACGTTGGACTCCCATTCTCAGCTGGGACCAATCCCGTTCAGGTATAATCCTCTGTGGCGAAACAATGCCGAGGCTGAAGCTATCATAGAAGCAACCTGGAAACATCATGTAGAAGGCTCTCCTAACCATATATGGGAAACAAAAATCAGAAGCACAAGAAAAGCTCTCAAAGACTGGGCAAAAGTCAACTATCAAGAGCCAGAAAAGATTAAAAAAAAAATTCAGCAAGACTTGGAGGAAATCCAGAAACAAATTGAAGATCAAGGGTTCACCCACCAGCTAAAAAACAAGGAATGGGAAACACAAGGGCAGCTAATGCACATCAAGAGAGCGGAAGAAACCAAGTGGAGAATTAAATCAAGACAGTTATGGCTGAAAGAAGGAGACAAAAACACAGCTTACTTCCACAAGCAAGCCACAGTCAGGAAGGTAAGGAACAATGTAAATGCTATTACAGACAATCAAGGCAGCCAACATAACGATCAAGACTCCATCAAAAGGGCTTCCTCCCTTCACTTCAAAAGCCTCCTCACGGAAAACCAAGAAGAAACCGACTATGTTGCGCTGTTGCAGCATCTTCCGAAAGGCATTTCTCAAGAGGCGAATGACAGTCTAAACCGCCAAATAACGGAGGAGGAAATCAGGAAAGCTATCTGGACCCTGCAACTGGACAAGTCTCCAGGTCCAGATGGTTTCCCAATCAATTTTTACAGGGATCATTGGCATCTGATAAGAAAAGACCTTGCAAAGATGTTGAGGGGAATTCAAAGAAAAGGGAAAATGTGGGGCTTCACAAACTCAACCTTCCTCGCCCTCATTCCCAAGGAAAATCGACCCACATCCTTCTCCAGGTTTCGACCAATCTCTCTGTGTAACTCCTCATATAAGATTTTCACGAAAATCATAGCTTCTAGACTCCAACCCCTCCTTCCATCCCTTATCTCTGAAAATCAAGGGGGCTTCCTATCTAATAGGCAAATTCATGACACAATTACCTTGGTCCAAGAAGCCATTCATTCCAGCGCATCTAGGCAAGAGAAAGGTTTCGTTCTCAAGCTCGACTTAGCCAATGCATTTGACCGGGTAAGACACTCTTTCTTGTTCGCTGTCTTGAGGAAAATGGGATTCAATTCTGCCTTTATCAGTACCATTGCAGCCTGCATATCAGGCCCTTGGATTTCGCCTCTGATTAATGGGCGCCCTTGTGATGCCTTCCAATCCTCCCGAGGGTTAAGGCAAGGCTGCCCACTCTCCCCTTATCTCTTCATTCTTATGGCTGAATCCTTTACCAGTGCTCTTGATCACAATAGAAGAGTTGGCCTCATCTCCGGCATCAAATTCGGGAACGGAGTCAAGAACATCAACCACTCCCAATTTGTTGACGACACTCTCCTGATTGGAGGAGCATCCACTACCATTGCAAGGCACTTCAAGACTCTCCTTGATCAATTTATGGAGTACTCAGGGGGAGAGGTCAACTTTCATAAAAGTTGCATCTATGGCTGGAATATTTCCAACCAAACTGCACACAGCATCGCCAACATCTTCGGAGTTTCCTATAAAGCAAACTGGGACCACTTCACCTACCTTGGGATGCCGGTCAGCCTGGGACCATTAAAAGCTACTACTTGGAATGAAATAATAGACAAAGTCAAGAGGAAGATCCAGCAATGGGGAACTCAATGGCTCAACCCAACAGGCAGAATAATTCTACTCAAATCAGGTATATCCTCCTTACCTCTATACCGATTCACTCTTTATCAAGCTCCTGCAACATTTCATCATAAGCTGGAAATTGCCCTCCGAAATTTCTTATGGCAAGGAGGGAAAAAAGAAAAAAATAGATTTAATTTGGTCAGTTGGAAGAGTGTAATCCAATCTCAGGACAGAGGTGGTCTGGGAATTAGAGCCCCCAAATTCCTAAATTTGGCATTTGGGATCAAAATGGCCTGGAGGTTAATCAATGAGCCAAAAGCCTGGTGGAAACAGGTCATAGAAAGCAAATACCTCAATGGCAAAAGGCAAAGACTTCTTGAAATAGACATTCCCAACAGAGACTCTACCAAAATTTGGCATCTCTGCAAGAAATCAATCCCCTTTCTCAAACAAAACACCTCAAAGATCCCTGGAGGAGGGGACAGCATCAACTATGCCACTGACAAGATAATGGGTCTTCAACCTCTAAATACAATTGAAGAAGCCATCCCCTTCATACACCATCTCAATTGTAAAGGCATCCAGAGGCTAGGCCAAATATCGAAATGGGATGTAGATACAGGAGCCTGGACTAATTGGGAATTTCCAGCCACTCCACCAGTTTTAGAAGCAAGCCTCAAAGCCCTCCAAAAAAATCTTCAGAACAGAGCCCCCATAAAAAAAGGAGCAGCAGACAGATTTCGATGGGACCCCATGGGTTCAAGCTACACCATCAAGTCTGGATATCATTATATCTGTAATAGCACTTATCAGATCCCCATTTGGAACCATTGGCGGATAATCTAGAAATCTGAGGCTATCCCCAAAATCAAATTCTTCACCTGGCTGTTGCTAAAAGGCAAAGTCCTCACATCTGAAAAATTAAGAAAGAGAGGGATCAACGGTCCTTCAAGATGCCCCAATTGCTGCTCAGCAGAGGAAACAATTCAACACTTGTTCCTTGACTGCCCCTTCGCCAAGAGATGCTGGATCAATTTGTCCTCCTTGGGCAATATAAATTGGCAACCCCAACAGAACATTTCAGAGACAATACATGAATGGAAAAAGAACTGCCCATGGAAAGACAAGAGGAGCAAGCTTGTTAAAAGAATTTGGGCTATCATTCCTCATAACCTACTCTAGAGAATTTGGCTCACAAGAAACAAAAAGATCTTCCAAAACAAAGAGAGCAATGTTCGAACGACATGCAATAAAGCCCACACCTTGGCGCAAGAGACAATAGCAGCAAAGTATAAAGGAAAAATCCAAGCAGCAGATTACTCAGTGGAAGAAAGATCAGTTATCAGGCACATACTAGACCGACCAGGTCAGCATCAGGAGACTCAGAGAACTGACAGACAGCAGCAAGCACAAGCCAGGGAGTGGGAAATCAGACTTCCAGCTCAGGATTACAAGATGTGGATTCAGAGCAGTAACTGTCCAACTCTATACTTTGATGGTGCATCAAAGTCCAACCCAGGCCAAGCAGGAGTGGGAGGAGTTATATTAAATGAGTCTGGGGATGAAATCTGCAGCTATGAATGGAGCTTGGGAAGAAAAACAAACAACAATGCAGAGGCATTAGCCCTCTATCAAGGTCTAATACAATTAAAAAATATGCGTATCAGAAAGGCATTAGTTTTTGGGGACTCTGCAATAATTATTCGCCTTATGAACTACAATCAGCGATCTCCCAACAGTAACCTCCAGCAACACATTGAGCGCATCAAACTCCTCCTCATTCACTTTGAACACATCAAGTTCTATCACATTCTTCGCACGCTAAACATGAAAGCAGACAAGTGCGCGAATAATGCAGTAGGAAAGCAGGAAGGTGTGTTAAGGCACAACAATAGAGAAAGTTTTCAACCCCTGCCATGACTCAGAACAATCCTGGTACTGCCCAGATTCGCTTGGTCACCAAGTGTGCGAAGGGCACGGTCTCCACTGTCGCAGGACAAACTGTAGAAAGTATATTATGCACAACCAGTCAAATCCGAACCTCGATAGAGGTAATCACCTGTCAACAAGGAAAAACAACTCAATTCAGCGCCGGCACAAGGCTTGAAAATACAGCAAAAGAAGATTGTCTGGAAGATTTGGGGCAGAACCTCACCATTCCCGTGATTCTGACTCCAGTTTGGCGTTCTACCCATTGTTTGATCCATTCTATAAATATAAGCATCAGCAACCAAAGCGTCGCCCATCGCGATCAAGAGACTGTGCAGCTACATCTGTTTGAAGCAGGCGTTCTTACTCAGAGTCTCAGAAGGAACAATCCTCTGGTATCGCCTCATTTTAATCTGTCTAGTTTTATTCTAACTACTGTTGCGGTGATCTACAGGAACGCTCAAGTTTGTCTCAGCAGGGCGTCTCGTCTTGCAGCTCCTCCATCTAATCATTCTGCGCCCTCCCCTCTTCGACTCTTTCCGGCATTCTCAGTTCTCCCCTTCTCATTCTTCCTCTGTCTCAATCCTTCTCCCTCTGTCCATCTCTTCAGCGAGCTCTCACCAGCTCCCTCCCCTCTCCTTTTCTCCGCCCACACCTCTGATATTCCCTTCTGTCCCGTCTACCTCTCCCCCACCCAACCTCTGGTCTATTTCCCCTCAGTCTCGTGCAATAAGCCCCCTCCCAATCTCTCATCTGTAACCATTGCTCTGAAAGCGAGATTCTCTTTTTCACTCGACAGTGTTTGTAGAACCTATCATCACGTCAGAGCATCCAATAACGCTCTCATTTCTCCCGCCCACTTTACCTCTGTTTTCACCTACCTCCCCTACAGCATCATTCTCCCTTCAATGGCGCGCAGTGAGGATTGTTTTCACTGTGCTGATCTGCAAGCTGAGTTAGAAGTAATAAGGACTCAGCAGTCAATGTTAGATGAAAAGCAAAGATTATTGGACGCAAGACTAGAAGAGCACGATAGGCGTCTTGACGAGCAAAGCAGGAGACTATTTGAACAGGACCGCATTAACACTGAAAAATATAAAGCAGAAATCCAGCTTTTTATGCACAAGGCTGCCTCCCTCCAAGAGCAATTCAGGCAGCTCATAAACCGCTGCGCCCATGCCGAAGAATCAATTTCCATTCTAAAATTCATGATGGAAAAGAACGCCATTGCCACCAGCTCCTCCAGCGTCAAGCAAGAAGCTAAAGACGACAAGCCGGAGGAATCAACGGCAAGACACATCCAACACATCATGATTGACTGAATGAACTTTAAATGTATCTTTTTGTTATTCTCCTTTATTAGAATCTATAGTAGTGTTGTTTTTAATAGTAGCAAAAAAAGCAAACTAAGGACCAAGGGGGTAGCCTCTTTTTGTAAACCCCTGGATCCTTCTCAGCCTGCGCATATTATGTACCAGAGGATTCGAAATCCTTGCTTTTTTTCAGAATATAATACATAGCAACCGACCATTTCAAAAAAAAAAAAATATTTCAATTATTGTATTTCCCCCCCACACGCACACACGCATACACACACACACACACACACACACACCACACACACACACATATATATAATTTCAATTTTCAATTTATATTTTATTAATAAATTTAAATAAATATTTATATAATTGATTTTTAAATTTTAATAATAAAAATAATAATAAAATATTTTGTTAAAAATTATATATATGCAAAAGCAATTTATAACCTACAACCTCAAGATTAAATGAAATACTTCCTATCCTATCCTCTTGATTGAAGTTATCCTTTCCCCCATTGGAAGCATGACTATGTTTAGGTATCTAATTTATAAGAAGAAGCTTTACAACATGGAAGCCAAGAGGTTCCCGAAATTGCTTCTGACTCTAGCCAAAACCCCCGCCTCTGGCTCAAGTGGGGATGGCACAAGGATGCCTAGTCTTAGCCCTACCATTGGGGGTTAAAAGAGGAGATCATCTTGGAGAAGAAGGATAATATTAAAATTACTATTACTTCCAAATTTAAGGATAAGTTGTGGGATGATAAGGAGCTCTAAGGAGGTGATCAACCCCACTCTTGCTAACTAGAATTATCTTTTCTATCTTAACTAGTACTAAGAAGAAAATGAACATTGTGAAGATAAGAACTAATTCTCATGAGCTTCGAAGTGAAACTGGACGTTCGTCCATTCCTAAAACACCTTGGGATGAAAGAATTTGTCACATTTGTTATAGTAAGAGGGTTAAAAATGAGAAACACTTTCTCTTGGATGACCTGACTCTTACTCACATCCATTCTCATTTTCAAAATACTTGCCATACTACCAACCTTCCTGACTTGTTAAGTCAACAAAACTATAGTGGTCTATGAACACTTTTTTCCCTTCTTTTTTATCATAGAAATAAAATATTAAAGAGTCTCAATTAATCTCTTACTTTCTTAAGGTTCAATAAACCACATTGTGTTTCAATGGACATCATTGTCATCATCATATATATATATA
Organism: Pinus taeda; assembly: GCA_000404065.3. NCBI lineage: Eukaryota > Viridiplantae > Streptophyta > Pinopsida > Pinales > Pinaceae > Pinus > Pinus taeda. Next base: position 8,649 of record APFE031052645.1, read on the forward strand.
TATATATATATATATTATATATTATATATATATATATATATATATATATATATATAATATATTATAGTTCTTAATGAGAATCAATCTTCTTAGCAACTCATATAAATAAAATAAAGAAAATTAAATATAAACAATTAATATCTTTCATTTATAAATAGAAATACATTCCCATGATCTTCCCTATCCAAAATTAGACATAAAAGCCATACTATGAAATATGAAATTGTCTTGTGTATCACTTATTACACTAGTATGTATATATATATATATATATATATATATATTCTTAATGAGAGTCAATCTTCTTGACAGTTCATATAAATAAATAAAGAAAATAGAAAATACATTCACATGGTCTTCCCTGATCTAGGCATAAAAGCCATACTATGAAATATAAAATTGTCTTGTGTATCACTTATAGCACTAGTACATATATCAAAATTTAAAACTGTATGTGCTTCAAACAAAACACTACTTATGTAAGTCTTGTAATATCGGTATTTTAACCACATAAGACTCTGGTATGTTGTGCACAAAACTATATAAATAAACAAACCTATATTCTAAACATAAATCTAAATATGAGGGACCCTTGAAGGGAGCCCATTCAAGTATGGATGATGATAGTACTGGAAGTGATGGTGCCCAAGAACTCTTTTAGTTCTCATAGTCTCATATCTAAGAGCAAGCCAGCCTTAGAAACACTATCAACGACCCCATTCATGTCCCTGTATACATGGAAACATGTTAAGGATAAAAAAGAAGCTTTTAATCTGTATATGTCCTCCACTAAATGCGTAAAAAATACATTCCTGCAACTTTGAGTCTTATTGACCCAATTAACCACAAGTAAAGAGTCCTCAAAGCATTGAAGTTGTGTACAATTAAATCTTCTTACCAATTGATATAAATGAATAAGTGACCATTTTTAAATGTGAATATATATTGGAATTAACAATAAAATCTTAGTTTTGATGAATATGTATGAATTACCAAATTGTATTTTATCTCTATTAATTTCATTGTATTCTATCTCTATTAATTTCAATTGTATAGAATCTCTATTAATTTCAATGTGGAGGATGATGATATTATTTCAATTTTATATATATTCATAATCTTACCACTTTGAATATCAATACATATGTATGAATTATCAAAATATATTGTATCACTATAATTTTTTAAGTTAATGATGATAAATTAATCTTACTTGGGGGGAGTTGAGAGAGTGCAGAGTCAGACGGTTGGAACCCTAGCCATCTTAGCTCCCCAGTTTGTGCCTCCTTGGCCTTGGATTTGGTGGCCTTCCTTCTTTGCCTTGATGGGTGTTGTTGTTTAACGCAGGTTTTACGTGTGGGGCTTTGTTGGGTGTGAGCTTCTTTGCTCTTCTCTAGCCACTGCTAGTTTTCTCTAGTCAGACATTGCATTTCCGTGAGTGCTAGAGTAGTTGTTGATCCTTTGTTGTGTTTCATGGCCCTTTCTTTCTCGCACAGGGTTTTCCCTGCCACCGTCTTGGTTCGTGGTTCTGATTTGGCATTTATGTCGATTTTCTTCACCCTCTACGACTCTTGCTACCATCTTTTGGTGTGTTTCTGTGGCTTCAAGATTGATTGTCACTAGGTTTTCTCTCTAGATTTGTAGCAACCCTTGGTTTTTGCGCGATTTTTGTTGAAAGTTGTTTTTTACCCACTTTGTAAAGTTTTTTGTGGTTTATTTTTTTGGGCTTATCAAATATGTTGCTTTGGGTTGTTTTTGGTGTGCCCTTTGGGTTTTTTGGCAAGCTTGTGCACTCTGTGCTTTTGTTAGCTTCTCAACTTTTTTCTTATATCACTATGATGTGTTCTTCTGGTAAGTATTTTGGTTGATATATCTATAATGCCCTCGAGCATTTGCAAAATGCAATTTTGTCATTGATAAAATTAATTTTTTTCCTTGAAAAAATCTTACTTAATTTAAATAAAAGTTTTTTATATTTTTAATATAAAATAATATTTTATGTTTATTGTGTTTTTCTTTATTTTCCTACTTTAATATTTCAATTAATCGTTAAGATATGTTCTTTTATATAAAATAATATTTTATGTTTGTTGTGTTTTCCTTTATATTTTCCTAACTTTAATATTTCATTCAATGTTAAGAATGTTTTTTTATAAATGTTTTTAATTTGATTATTTAAAATATATTATTTTTATTTTTTTTAATTTTTTTTTATTTTATACATTTTCATTATGTGAAGATGTTTTTTAATATTATAGATTTGGAATACTTTAAAATCTATTATTTTATTTTTTAATATTATTTATATATTTTATTTTATTCTTATTTAAATAATATTTAATATAGTTTTGATTTTTAAAATTTCATAAAAATTAAAAATAAACTATGTGTTTTATTAACATTATATTATGATCAATAATTTACTAATCGCATAAATAATATAACAATTAAATCGTATTTTCATTAATATAATTAAATAAACGAAAATATTCAATATAAATAATATTGAAATTAACCATCAAATTTTTATATGATGAATATGTATGAATTACTAAATTATATTATATATTTATTAGTTTCAAGGTGTGCAATGACGATATTATTTGAATTTTACATATATTCATAATCTTGCCACCCTGGATAGTTATGTATGAAATATCAAAATATACAATATTATATATCATTCATTTTAAAGTTAATCGTGATGAATATGTATGAATTACTAAATCATCTTGTATTTCTATTAATTTCAGGTTGGATGATGTATCATCATATCTTTACCATTTTAAGTATCATAAATTATATATGAAATATCAAAATATATTATATCACTTAATTTTAAATTAAATGATAATAATTATTTTATATTTTATTTTATTTTTTTAAGTTTATTGTATTTTATTTAATTTATTTTTACTATTGTTTTCGTAATTTGTATGATTATTTATGAGATATTGTGTTATATTAAAAATATATATAATAGTATTAATGAGTAGGAAATGATAACATTTAAAAAAATTAAATCAAATTAATTAAATTTTCAAATACAATCATTTAGTTATTAATAAAATTTTATTTAATTTCTAAAATTAAATATTATTAAAATGTATCAAATACAATCATTTTTTAGTATTATTTATCTAATTTTTATTTAATTTCTACTTACAAAATATTTAGATAAATCATTCTAAATTATATTTATACTTTATTGTTATTTATTTAAACAATAAAAATTTAATATTTTCTATTTATTTATATTGAGAATAATTTTGTTGAGAATTTTTCATTAATAATTTTTTTGTTTAAGTTCGAACAATTAGTTTAATTAATTGAGTATCCATTAAAGTACTTCGTCATTTTGCTATTGGAAAGTTATGGGTTAATTTTCCTCGGGATTAAGCTCCTAATTAGTTTATTTTCGTTGATGACAACTAATTTTTTGTTTAAACTTTATCTAGTATTATAATCAATTATTTTGAAGAATTTTATTATTTTTTTTTCAGGAAGAAAAAGCATAATAGTATTATATAAGTTATATACCTGCCAAAATTACATCTTGTCTATGTAATGGTCAATGGCCAAATTGAGAAACAGACAACAGATAGTGCCAAAAGTTCCCAAAAGACAAATTTACAGATATACAAATATTAACCACAGAGTTGACAAAAGTTCCCAAAAGACAAAGTTCCCAAAAGATTACAGATATACAGATATACAAATATTAACCACAGAGTTGACAAAAGTTCCCAAAAGACAAAGTTCCCAAAAGACAAATTTACAGATATACAGATATACAAATATTAACCACATAGTTGACAAAAGTTCCCAAAAGACAAAGTTCCCAAAAGACAAATTTACAGATATATTAACCACAGAGTTGACAAAAGTTCCCAAAAGACAAATTTACAGATATACAAATATTAACCACAGAGTTGACTCA
>APFE031052651.1:0-16093 GCA_000404065.3 Pinus taeda
TGTGTTTCGCCGGGTTCTGTCTCCATTCTCGTATAGGCGCTGACTCGGTCTCATTCTCATCTCGAAACTTCTCCAGAAATGCTTTATTGTACTTCTTCTCTAGCTCGGGCAAGTGGTACATTTGTCTGAAATCGTTGGGCTGAAATGAACCAAATACTCTTCCATCAACAGTGCAGAATGTTCTGTCCGTGATTGGAATTTCCTCAATTGCCCATCTCACCACATCCGTATACGGAAGAATTTGCTCTCGAGCTGCTATCCAATGTAGGTAGGAATCAGCCAAATCTTTTTAAGTAGCATCAGATTTCCGGCTTGAACCTGCTGAAGCTTGTACCGATGTTTGATGAGGGTCCTCGGCTTCTACCAAGTTGTAAATACTTTGCCAAGTAGTGCTGCCAAGGCCGAGACATGTGGTATCTGAGATTAATCCCTTCTTGCTTGGTCCCGGATCGGTGGCATGTTGTCCTGTTACCATAGGAGCCGAAGGCGTTCCAGACTTCTTAGATTTCTTTCCCATCGTTAATGCGAAAAAAACTCTGCGCAAGAGAAAAATAAACGTAATGCAAAGAATAGATGGCTAAAACCAAGTATGAGGAAATTGCGTCAATCAATGAGTAATGGAGGATTTATCATAAAGCTCCCGCGGATGCAATCTCTGAAAGGATTTAGGCATGACTGCTCATTAGTTGGTCGTTAAAACCTGTCAATCATTTAATTGCTCATTATATCCTTTATTTGCCGAATAATGGTTTAAGCGTGGATTTGATTTTTTGGTGGTTGGATGCGAGCGAATCTCTGTCGGGAAGAGAAAAGGCTTTCAATGATAATTAATATATAATATAGCGAAATCATATTGATCCTTTTCGAAAGTCGCGTTTTGGGCTCATCGCAATCGGTAATCGGAGGAAGGTTTGGGCAATTTTATTTAAGTCTTATGGAATCCCCGATCGCCGATAACGATATCACTTGACTCGCATCGGGAGATTGAACGAGGAGAGTTTGTTATGTTCACATCGCATTCCCCGACCGCCGATTGCGATATCGCGTCGGAGCAAAGGGGAAGGGCCTTTTATTATTTGTTTTCCCGATATTCATTGGCTATTTTGCTTTTATCGCATCGGGGAAAATCAATGGGTCATGGTTTATGCACCCTTTGTTGTTGCGATATGCGATCTTGCGATCGCTTTATCGCAATAATAAAGGATTATTCGTTTTGATTTATTTCAAAAGGTTTAAAACTATTTTGTTTATTTCCGAACCTTTAGAGAAGTGATGGATTAATACCAATTTAATCTAAAAGGGACCCATTTCAATTTATAATTTTCTAAAGTAAAATAAATTGAAATGGGGGGTTGTTGTATAGCACAACAGGTCCTTACTCGGATATCTAAATTTTCTAAGTGTCAATCAGATTTACTGTCTCATGTAACTATTTTATGCTTATAAGAATTTCTTTTACCAAATAAATAATTTTCTCCTGTAAATTTTAATTTCTAAAAATTGCAAACAGCAATACTTGGCACTTTTAACAACAATTTTTGTAATATCCCAAAATGAAATATTTGGTTAATTTTCCACATATAAATTTCCATTCATTTACCAGAATATTGCCATGTAAAATATAACAAAATAGAGTACTGCAATTCAATAACACGATGAACAGAAATAATCTCAGCTTTTATTATAATAGATAAACTAGGGTTTACATGTTGATACAACTAATATAGCCGAGATCAAAAAGTTGGCCTCAAGAATCTGCTTCAATGTTGCATGAATTCACCGAGGGGAGAGATGGGTACTCGCCCACTCTCACTGAATCACCCGAGGGTTTCTGTCTTGAAGCTACTACTAAATCTGGCAACTCCTCGTTCTCCAAACCTATCCACAAGAAAAAAGCTCAACCCCAAGATGTCCTCAAATGATCTCCTCCTCCTTTTAAAAACTCCATAGAGAGATCTCCAAGCCTATAGAGGTATCTTATTTTGATTATTTTAATATTATTCTAGAAGCTCCCTTTTTTGACTCCATCTAAGTGACTTTTAATTTTATTTATTTTATATAAATCACTTTTGGCCTTTTTCCCTCAATTAATTAGTTTCCCCTCCTTTTATTTTATTAACTAATTAAAGTCAATTTTAATTTGGGAAAATGGTAAATCGCTCACCATGCTTTATCTGGTGATTGGAAGTCTCTTCTCATCATCCCATCCTGTAGATCTTCTCGTTCTGGTTCCAAAAATCTGTTACACTAAGGTGTTTCATCAAATATTCCTTCCGAAAAACCACCTCAAGCGTAATTAATTAAGTCAAGCCCAATAATAACCTTGTTTTTCAAAAGTTGTCTAAATGCAACAGAACAAAAGGAAAGTTGTTCAGATGATGGAAAATGCCAAGCAAATGCCATCGAATAACCCTGTTTTTCAAAAGTTGTCGAAATGCAACAGAACAAAAGGAATGTTGTGAAAATGATGGAAAATGCCAAGCGAATGCCATCGAATTCCATAATAATTCTTCAAAACTCTGAAACTCCTCATGACATAGTCCTGCTCCTGTGACCTGGCCATCCCATGCCTTGGAAATCCATCGTAGTTGTATTATAGAGAAAAATAAAAATGGGGACATTACAAATCCTCCTTGCCCAAGATTGCTTGCCCTCAAGCAATCCATATCTGTCTATATCTTGTGCTTGCTATCCAACGAGATTTTTGCATTAAATTATATGCAATATGTTTGACAAAATGTCCTTGCCATAATAATTAGCAGAAATTCACTTGCCATATCCTATTTGTAAAGTGTTTGTTCAATATTTTAATGAAAATTTTTGAGGATTACTGCAAAATCTAGATTGGAGTATCACACCCACCTGAGGTTGACACTCACCAACCCAAACAGAGAGGAAGACTTGCTAGTAACACTCAGGGCAGATTTTCCTATATGTTCATTGATCGTTACTGCGGAAATTTAAAGTTTATATCAGTTCACATGATGTAAAAAATAGTGTTAACACTACCACAACCCCACCCTTATTTTGTCCTACACACAAGAACACTAGACCCTGTAGATATACGCAAGTATCATTTGTCATCAAGTCTGGTTTCTATAACAATCTAAACACAAGAAGTAAGACAAAACACAATATATCATGGAATCGACATTTTTCCAATTCACTCTAATGAAACAATGCTCCACCAGACACATCAATTGTAATTTGTAAAGATTAAACAAAATATGAATACATATAAATATCGATGTACCCATTATGTTCTTCTTGAAAATGGGATAAAATATAAAGGGGCATAGATATAGTAAACAAAGCAGAAGATATAATATAACTGGTGACACGGCATATGGAGTGTTGACCACTACGTGTCAACGACCCATAGCAGTACACCCCCTTTTTTTTGCAAAAGGGATAGTGCCAAATCATAGTGTTCGTGCCATCCAACTACCGTTATCAACTTGATTATCATCTTATAATGTAAACCCAGTCTGCATGTGTATAATGTAAATAATCTCAATAGATTCGTGGCATGTATGTAATCACCTAGGTAAACCTACTTTTGTGGTGACGATCTACATTTCAGGAGGCTTTTTGTCTTACCGATCCATTCTCGGATGGCTGGCAAAATTTTCCTTCAGCCTTAACCCAAAGCCGGAATGGATTTTGTCACTGGGATCTTAAGGGAGTCCTAGTGTTCTAGATCGAGTCTATGTAAAAGTGATTTGGGTATAATCCTAACTATTTAATTAGGTTATTTTATTACAAATTGCTTGATCTGCTAGATTATATTTGTGTCGCAGAACAGGGTAGTCTATGAGGGTCTTTTGCAAATGGGTTTTCCCCCTTGAAATGTAAAAAATGTAAAAATCATTATGTAAAATGTCTTTAAAGTTAGAAAAATAATTTATCCCCTCATAGATTAATTAATTAAATTTTCTGACCAAAATTAATTAGAATCCTAATCCAGAAAGTTAATTAATTCTAAGTCCTAGGTAAATTTAAATTCTCCAAAGACAAAATTCGTTGGTCCTTAAAAATTAAATTTTAAAAAGTCCAAGGACTAAGGTAGATTAATTATTTTGCTAAATTTTAAGCCTTTGGTCCCTAGGACTAAGTCAAGATCAAAATTTTGAGGAAATTAATTCAAAATTTTAATTTTTGAATTAATTAAAATACATTGAATTGAAAAATTTGAATTTCCTCAATAATTTAAAATTTCGATGGATGAAATTAAAAAAAAAAAATTGATCCTCATCAACGGTCGAGATTGTTTTGACGGGGATCACTTGAACTAGTCGTTGGAGGATTTATCTTTAAATAGAGGTCGTTTGTCAATCAAATCATTCGATCTCTGGATCGTGTACTAAGCTTTCAAGCTCTCTTGTATACTTTTTTGAATTAATGCAAAAGTCTTTGGGGTTTCAACGTGTTGTAGTGTTCCTCTTCATGAATTTATGGTAACATTGTTTAATTTCTACTTAATATTATGTGAAAACTATCAATCAATAGCTCTCTTAGAATAATCTGAATACACATATCTTATTCAGTTTATTGGATCTAGGGTAACGTTTTTAATTTTGATTGAAGTAGCAGGTATCTCTATTTCTTCATAATTTTATTGTTATTCCATTTCTTTACTTGATTTGATGGTTGATCTAGTGTTTGCAGAAGATCTCTTAAGTTCTCATTGAGCATTTAGGGATAGTTCTCGGTTGGACCAGCCAACTCTCAACACATATTTTCTGAAGAGCTTACTTCATATAAGCCTCAGTATTTATCTAACGATAATCTTTTTCCTGCAGGGTGTTTTTGGGCTAGTACCTCTCTAAAATTTCAAAATCTTTTAAATATTTTGTGGAAATTTTGATAAATCTGGCTATTAAAAGCCTTATAGATTATCAAATCTGGAAGCAGAGTTGGACTCATACTCCTCAGATCTAATAGATCTGTAAATTATTTGTATAGATCTGTTATTTACTTGTGTAAATCTGAAATTTTGTAGCATAATTTTGAATTTTAACACTTTTTAGATTTTCTCTATTTTTGTACATATTGGGTATTGGGTTTTTCTCTTTTCACTTGCGCAGAAATAAATCTGAAAAATCGCCCAAGAAAATCTTCAGATCTGAGCTAAATCTAGACCCTGGAGGGCAAGATATGGGCTCAAAAATTGTTTGCAGGGATAGATCTGAGAAATCAGCCAAGTAAATCTTCAAATCTGGGGGTTTTCAAGCAGATCTAGGCTCTGGAGGGAAATATCTTATCCCAAATCTTTTTACAAGGCCAATCATTAAGGATTTTGCAATAAATCTAAAGATCTGAAGCAAATATTTTTTTTCAGAAGAAGGGTTTCAAGTTTTGGGGTTCCTAAGCCCAGATCTGTCTTCTCCTAGCCCAACGCTAGTTCTATTGGGCCTAGTGCTAACTCTCATTGGCCCTAGATTCCCTTGCTCCATTTCTTATTTGAATATTTGATTTTCTGAAGCTAATCATTGGTGAGTTTTTGCAAAAATTTGTGTTTCAGGTATTGAATTTTTTTTTGCAAATTAGGCAAGTGATCTTAGAGGCCTAGGGCCTAAGGGTTTGATCTCTAAACCATCTTTTTCCTCACTGTTTGCTACAACAATCATATACCTTTCTAATAGTGGTAAAAAGCACATTTAAGTGGTTTGAAATTAACTAAAAAAATTGCTAAATACATTAATAAGTCATTTATGTTTGATATGTATCAAAAATTTGGCCTAGATCTACATTTTGGGTGACTGTTATCTCTGAATAATTCTGTTTTTGAAGTCTGAAAAATAACAATGGAAAAATTTCATGTGGGCTGGCCTAAAATCCGGTCCTAAGTTGTCTAATACATTAAGGAATAAATTTCTTGAGTTGGGCATTCATTATTAGGCTTATTTCATGTTTTAATTGTTGGCTGTAATAAGTATATCAGATCTAATATAATTCCGGAAATCACATCATAACAGACTGAAAATTTTTTATAATTCATGTGGGCAAATTTTGGAAAAATTTCGGCAAATTTTGGAAAAATTCTGGTAAATTTTTGGCATAAAGATATCATGGATGGCTTACTGTTTTCATTGTCATATTGTTGCTGCTATAAAGTTTTTTTTACTGCTGTCCTAAGACTTAATTTCTGAAAATTAAGTACTCTGTCATGGAATTGTGATAAAATGCATATCCTTTGTTTCATAAACTGAGTATTTTTTTAGCATTTATTGATATTAATTGCAAAGAAGTTTTTGTTCTCTTTGAGCTATAAATGTATCATAAAGATTTGAAATAAGCTTGTGTTCTAATTGTAATATCTTAAGGGATTTAATTTTGAGTCTTCATTTGATAAGCGAACATTTCATTTGGGTATTGGAAGTTTCTGCGACATAAGCATCCTTTCATCCTTGAATCTAACTTCATCTTATCTTCTCATCATCTGGTGCATTTGCATATAAGTTAGTTTTGCATAAATAAAATGTACTTCCAAGCATAAGCCTGGTCGATAGAGAGATATGGATCCATCCATCTTTGCTTGAGTAACTTGCTTTTAATAGTACTTAAAGCGGTGACCTTGCAGTTGTCAGAGCCACAGCTCTCTGCAACGTCGAAGGCACCAAATATGTTAGATTTTCAAGAGAGGTATCATTAATCACACCTTAGTGTGCTTCACCTTATCTTCTTTCTGCCAATTACTACGAAATCGGGTTCAATATAGAAAGGATCGAAGAGTTAAAACCTAGATAGGCATTTCACTAAAATTAACCAAGATTCTTGCATCTCACATTAGTTTTAGGGTCTGCATTTCATATAAGATAATCATTCATCTAAGCAGTAGTTGCTAATCGATTACTTGGTCTTCATTTCCCTAGCAAGATTGTTGACTCCATAAGGCACTAGTATCAATCGTTTAAAATCTAATCAAATCCTATAAGTCTTGCTCAATCTTAATCAAGTACTTAATCACTTCACTGTGTCTCCCAAACTAGTTCTTCTTCATTCCATTTTTCCATACAGATCTACCCCCCTTAGCCTCCTGTAGGGAGACAGCTTAAACGGAGAGATTGGGGATCAGGGTGACAACCTCCAATTTGAGTCGTTGTCGTGGTGCCTAGACATTCTGTGCGACAATACAGAGTATTTGGTATAGTCCCAAGGTTTAGCTCAGTTGGTTCAACCCATGTTTAAAAACCAAAACCGGCCAAAGGTCCAACTGAGGACCAGTATTGGAAACAGGTCCTAACTGGTTTCTGAACTGGTTTACCAAAACGTACATATAATATGAAAATTTTGATAAAAATATATAAAGTTATATAATCAATGTAAATCCGAACTGTTAAGACACCCACTACACGAAGCTCGCCGGTATATATCATGTACTATGCCTATAGCTAAATGTAAGGGTGTCCTTACATAAAACTGTTTGAGGGTTTGGGGCAGGGGTTATGTTTTTTTCTGGCTTTTTCTTGTTGTTATCCATTTTTTGCCATGGGTGGACCCAATTTGGTTTAGAATGGAACCCGTTGAACTGGCTGATCTAACTGATTCCATACTGAACTGGACAGTTGTTTCAAATTCCAGATTGTAACCAGCTGAACTGCCCGATTTGACTGGTTCCATAACAAACCGACAGGTTCAATTACCAAACTGGTTCAAGGGCCAGTTTGTCTGAAATTAGAGTCAACCAAGCCTGTTCTGGTTCCAATTCGGTCCATTTTTAAAACATCAGGTCCAACCACTTCCACTAAGGTATAATGCCTAGGGACGTCACAAGATCCATTCCCACCAAGCCTTGCAGGGTTACTAGCAAGCTATTGCAGATGGTGGTGAATACTGCCCTCCATTCTAAACCCCAGCAAAAAGGAGGGAAATCTGCGAAATGTGCATCCTCATCCTTCACTCAAGTAAGGGAGAATCGGGGATCTTATTTCTCCAAAAAAATAAGTCATTCAAAATTTAACATTTACAAATTCAATCATCTCATTTAAAAAAACTCATGCAAATATAAGAAATGAACAGAAATCATCTAATAGAATATTCAAACCATATCCACGAATATAAGAATGAAAGAGCACACAAATTTTAAACCATTTCATTTAGGAAAGTTAGACTAAAACTGATACCCTGCTCAAATGGAATTTAAAAAGGGTCAAAAAGTCAACATACGTGTGACCTCACCTTTCAAAAAAGCAATGCCTGAATCAGTGACTTTACTTCGAGAAATTTGCAGCTCCTTCAAGTTTGTAAGCTCTGGACCACAAGATAAACAAAGAATCACATACAGCAAATATGTATGAAGCACAAAAGTGAACAAACAAGACTCGATCCAAAAGACAACTACAAATTTGATGGTATTGTACTAACTCCTTACAAAACTTCCAATACATGTCAATCATTTGCACAAAATCATTTAAACAGATCATAAGAAACTCTTTTTCAACAGATCAGCAATGGAACTTTAAACTTATTCCACAACTTTGCTTTTCCCAGCGATCATCCCATTGATATTGTTATTGTTCTTCTACAAATGAATAACAGATCAAGAAATGGAACTGTAAACTCATTCCACCACTAAGCTTTGGCCCACTAATCATCCCACAGATACTGTTATTGCGACAACACATGCTAGCATCTCACTTCCAAGATTCCTTTTCTTGATAAATAAAAGCTTCATATATGTTTTTTTTAAATACACCATGCAAAGTTCAAACTACCTCTCCTGAGTATACAGAAACATGAATGCCCAGAGGTCATGAAATTCTGCTACTTAGATTTTCAACATGAATTACAGCAGACGGTAGTGCTTTTGGTAAGTTGAAGCTCGTATTGCATAGTAATCATTCTGGGAAGTTAAAATTTAAAGTCCAATAGTAATAATTTTGCAAAGTTAAAATTTAGAGCCCTTTATAACAATCTTGGGAGCATATCAGCATAATTAGCATTCAGAACCTACAGTTATCGCTCTGGCAGATTGAAGAGCCTATTGTAACAATATTGAGAGCGTAACTGGTGATTCAGAGCCAATATCGACAATTCTAGGAGTGCGATTAGTTCAGAGCCAAAGATAACAGTCTCAAGAGCATAACTAACACTAGTTTGTGTAGTTGCACAGAAGCTCACAAGAAGAGGTATCAGATTCCAGAAAGAACAGTGTCCATATCTCAAATACTGATTCGAAATGCAAAAGTATGTATACCTTTATTTTTCGCTTTCCTAAAATAAACAGCATAAAACCAAGGTTGTAATATGATGTATATAAAAAGACAAGGGAACTTGATTGCCTAGGATATATAGGAGGGGGAGATATGAAATGACAAATTGCATCTTGATATACCCATCCACCTCACATTTTGTCTGTCAGGAATGTTGGAAATATAGTAGCCATGGTCAGTATTTTCAGGTGAATGAAAAAGAAAAATTCAAAATTAAATTTTTGCCTCCTAAATATTCAAGTCAGCCTCCCTATTTGTTAAGGTCAGCTGGGCACCTAAGAGGCACCCATTTGACCCCCCTCAAAGTATATATAAAGGAGAGCTTTCCTCCATTTGGTATATCGAATTTGTCTTGTCTATCTCTGATCCAGCAAATTACAGGAGAAAAGGAGGGCCAAATTTCAGGAGGGTGGTCTAGGATTTCATCTTGTTCTTGGATATTGGTTTGGCTATTATCTTGATGCTATTTCTGCATGTATTGATGAATTGAATTCTCTCTTGCTCATAAGGAAAATTTCAAGGTTTTCCCCTTGTGGGTTTTGCGCTGGCATCAAGCCTAATTTCTGTCTCTGGTCTCATGGTGGTTTTAACATTGTTTTCAACTACTTTTTCATGTTTAATGGTTGATATTTTCTTCTATATAAGTGCTTAATGATATTGAATGAATGCTATTGTGGAAATAATGCTAACTGATCATTGGAAGTAGTTATCATGATGATGAAAATATACTCTAACTTGTGCCCTAGAAAAATCAATATGGAATCAGAGCACAGGATGATCAAAGAGCAGTTGAAATCCATTTCTTAGGAAGGCCGAATGTCTCTGGGCTAAATTTTGTGGACCAAGTCTCTATCTATTCATCTCTGCGATTCACACTATCTCCAAGGTTGATGCATTCGTTGGCTCACAATCCACTATGAAAGCAAGGTGAGCTTATAATCATGTCTGGGATAGAGGTCAGAGCAAGTTTTTATGGCATCCAAATTGTATTAGCCAAGATCCGTAGCATTTTTTGCAAGATTTGTGGCTCCCCTCATGCGAAGGTGTATAAAGAAGTCAAAGTCTAATCAAGTGAAGAGATCTTCGTAGTGAAAGTTTTTTGCTTCTTTAGTATATCCGAAGTCAGAAGTTCTGAGAAGTCCACCCCTTTGTTGAGTCTCTTGGGTAACTGTACAAGGTCCAAGAACCATTGATCTAGGCCGAATCCTAGAGGAAGTTTGAGCCTTCCACCCGAGATATATATATTGGTCCGACTTAAGCTATTTCAGATATGTGATTAGGCCAAGTACCGAGGTCACCTCAGGTCCATCCCTTGCCTGAAGTCTGAGACTGTTATCCAAGCTCTGTGATCAATATGATACCAATTGTGATCCGAACCTAAGTCGAGTCCTCTAATAATTGGTTCGGGTTTGTATGTGGCACAATACTTTGTTGTGCAAACTTCTCTAAGGCGCATTGAGTCTAAGGCAAATTACACTTAGGAAACTATGTGGATTTGGGGCTTTCCTATCCTTGTGGAAGGAGTATGGATCTTCAAGGACCTTACACTATGTGTCACGTAATATATGAGTCAGAAAAGGCATCCTAGCTCTCCTCATCTAAACTTTCTAAGGTATGTATTTGATCTCTCTATATTTGTATTGTTATGTAAGTGTGGGCCTTTATTGTAAAAATGGTTCTAGTATGACTATGAAGCCATGTAAAAACATCTAAGTAAGCCTATGATTATTAGCAAAGAGTTTCACTCTAAGGAGTTTTTTACCCTCTGCCAATTGTTAGTGTTTCTGAACCCTTATAATTGGCAGAGTTTTTCTCCCACACACACCCCAAAGTTCAAGTGGGGTTCGATGGTAAGGTCTTGGGTGAGTCCTAGTGTTATCCAGTATATGTATATTATCATACTAGATCATTTGTCTTGTGTCGCAGAACTTGGTTGAGTCTAGAGGTCATGTTATAATTGTAATTTTCCCCTTCTGTATGGGATGTCTATGTAATATTTTAGATGTAAAAAGTGTTGTCTAAGAATCTTTTAGGTGAATGATTACTCATAATTAGACATCATCGCCTAAATATTTTTTAGACCCACTTTGAGGGAGGAAAATTCAAGTTGTTGTTCCTTAAATTTCGAGTTGTTGTCCCTCCTATGAAATCATGATGGAACAGCCTAGAAATTTGTGCTATCAGTCCGACAGGATTCTAATTGAATTACGTGCCATTTCAGCGATATTTGCCTGAAAACCTAAATACCAAATCCGGCACCTGGGGGTCCAGAATCCACGAATTCGATCTGAATCTGGATCTGGATCCACCTTGATTCGTCCTTAAAACAACAACGTGGCGGATCAGTGATTGTTGGAAACAGATCCCATGTTGAGGAAACGGATTCTGTATTTAGGAAATGGATCTTGTGTTGACAAACACCAGATCTCAATTTAATTTCAATGCAGATTTCAGTTTTAGGTTTTTTGGTGGTTAATTCAATGAAGTGGTCCTTGTTTGTCTTATTCTATGAGTTTGTCAGTCGAACCTACTCAATTGCAAACAACAACAGACCGACCTTACTCTCGTTTGGAATTCCTCGACAGTTTTTACAGCAATTTTTTTTAAATATGGGCTTTAGGAACAACACAGTAGGAAGAGATATCATAAGTAAAAAAAACTTATCCTGCATCCTAGAGAAAAGTTTACTTGATCAATGATAAGTAAACGCAGGATGGCTATTCTTACATGATAAGTATACTGGAACGACACTTTAGGAAATCTGGGCTTTTTTAAATAACGTCTATAGGAACGACATTGTTGCCCATGAAGGTCTACGCCCGCCTGCCTACCTGCCTACCTTGCCTGTCTGCCTACCTTACATATCCCCCTTGCCTACCTTACCTGTCTTGCCTGCCTACCATACCTTACCCTTAAGGCTTACAGTGTGTCATTGTGTTGTGTGTCATGCCTTTATCCATTGGAAAGAGTAGAGAGCTCCGTGAATGGGTGTGTTAAGAAAATGTCGAGCTCAAACCTTGCTTATCCGCCCACCTGCCTGCCTGCCTTACTTCTCCCTTACCTCTCTGTCCTGCCTCCCTTACCTTACCCTTACGGTGTGTCACTGTTGTATCATGTACTACCCTTACGGTGTGTCATTGTTTTGTGTTACATGTTGTGTCGAACAACAAAGCAAAGAGGAAGTAATTACAGGGCATAGCATATTATAAAATATAATGTAATATTATAATTGTTTCGTATATTATATGTTTAAAATTTAAATTATAATACAATGTTTAATTTTTAAATTACACATATTTCTTAAATTAATAATCTATCTGTTAAAATTATAAAAATTATAGTTATTAAAATTATTTCTAGTAATTGGAAATAATAAGAATGATGAATAATGTAAATTATAATTATTTATAATACAGTATTATAATATTCAGCATTGAATGTATTCAAAGTAGACTCTAGAGCCTCCCGAGAAAGACAAGAAGTTATAACTTATAATAATATAAGCCCCTGAGAATCCATTTATAATTGTAATATGTTTAAATTTTTATAACTTCATTAATTAAATGTTTCTTAATATTTTTAAATTTTTAATTTTTAATTGTACTTAAATTTTATTTTTATGTATTTTTAATTTTTAATTTTGTCTATTCATAATAGTTTGAATTTTGGATTTTCTCATATATGCAGTCACACACTATGGAAATGGAACCATCACAATGGAGTGAAAGGGAAAACATTAAAACAAGACCCAAAATCTCCATTATTATTGGATATTATTGAAAAGAATCCCGAAGGTGGTTCATATAAATGGAAATGCAATGAATGTCAAGATATCAAAAATGGTTCATATACCAAAGTGAAGGCCCAACTCACTGGACAAACTAACACGGGTGCAAGTATACACCGGGCCAAAAGATGCAAATGGCAAACTTGCCCATGGTTTGAGTCTTACAAAAATTAAATTCTATGCATCTTTAACTAAGGGAAAACACCCTGTGCAAAGCTCTATAACTGAAATCCGTACAGTCCATACAGCAAGCTCTGGGCACATTTTTCGAGGCAATTCATATAGCATTTAATGTTGTTTTATTGCTAGAAAATTTTCTGTTTTCGCTGTTTGCTAATTGGCACAATTTTCGAGGTGTTCAAGCAAGAAAATCGAGATAAGTTGTAATTTGTGGTTGCTGGAATTTTTACTGTGTATTTCAGTTTCTCTGTAAAAGAATTTTCAAAAATAAAGAAGAACACTCAAACTGGTTTTCCCCAAGAGTTGTAGGGGGTTTTTCCAGTGTCACATTGACCAAAAATCAATGTTATTTTCTATGTGGCTGTCATAATTTTGCTGCGTTTTATTTCTGCAATTTCAGCAGTTGTGAAATCTCTAAATTTGTGTTTTCAGAAAAATATTGTCATTTCCAGATTTTAGAATTTTTATCATGCTTGGATTTAAAACTAGATGCATGGAGTGGTAGGGAAAACTGATAGCCGGAGTGGGGATTGAAATTTCTTCATGGTATCAGAGCTGGGTTGGCTGAAAAGTGCAGTTTGGGACAACAAAGTGAAAATTACAACAAGCTGATTTTTACACAGAAAACAAAAACTTTTACCACATATTTGAAAATTTCAGTTTGATAAGATAGTGAAATATGTCTTTGGGTTTGAGAGCTGAAGACAGGTTGGATGGGCAGAACAACTACAGTGCATGGAAGAGAGAATCCAGAGCATCTTTGAGGAAGCAGAAGTCTGGGGCATTAAGGTAAATACCACACAGAATCCAGTAGTAGTACCTGCTGACCCTGTACAGTTGGCAAAGTTAAACAAAAAGAATGCTAAGGCAAAAAGATTGATTCTAGAAGGAATCAAAGACCACGTCATTCTTCATGTGAGAGGAAATACTTATACACATGAGATGTGGACAGCCTTGACCAGTCTTTACAAGAGCTCAAATGAAAACAGAAAATGGTCCTAAAGGAGACACTGAAGGCCATTAAAATGGCTAAGACTGACAATGCTACAACATACCTCACAAAAATCACTTCAGTGAGAGACGAGTTGGCAGTCGTAGATGAGAATATTGCACCCACTAAGTTGGTGAGGATTGCTTTGAATGGTCTTCCCAAGACTTGGTAGAATTTTGTGGATGACATTGTTGCATGGGAAAACCTTCCCGATTGGGAGAGGTTGTGGGATGATTGCATTCAGAATGAGATCAAAAAGAACCATCTTGGGGCAGCCAAATAGGTGGAGGAGGATGACAATGTGGCATTGTTAGCAAGAGGCAAGAAGGGCAAAGCAAAGAAGCAAGCCTCCAATAGTGGAGGCAAAGGGAAAGGTAAAGGCAAGCAGCAAAACAAGGAGAAGGACTATTCCAAAGTCAAATGTTGGAATTGTCAAAAGTTGGCACACTATGTTGTCGTGTGTCTGGAGAAAAAGAACAAGAAAGGGAAAGACAAACCCATGGCAGCATTTGTAGAGATAGAGAACTTTGATCGAGAGTTTGGGTTCATAACTTGTGAGGCCATTAGTGCAAGATCACCTGCCATACAGGTTCAGAGGGAGTGTGCATTCCCCCTACTAGAAGAGCATCTTCTAGCATGTGGTATGTTGACTGTGGCACTTCCCGCCACATGACAGGAGTCAGAGAGTACTTCTCAGAGCTTTCAGAGGGTGATATTGATATGGAGGTAGTACTTGCTGATCACAACATTGTTAAAGCAATCGGTGTGGGGACATTAACATTATATAGGGGACCCAAACCTCCCTTGAAAGTGTCAAATGTTCTATATGTGCCTGGAATGAAGAAGAACCTGATATCCATCTCAACACTTGAGGACAAAGGGTATGATGTGTTGTTCAGCAGAGGGTAAGTGCTTATATACCCTAGGGGAACTCCAGCTTCTTCAACTAGAGTGATTGGTGTGCGCCATGCCAAGGTGTACAAGTTCTCATTCCAGACCCTGATGGCATTGAGTCGCAGCACCTGAGACAGGACCAACAGCAGATCTAGCAGTTCAGAGTTGTGTGAGATTTAGCACCGCGGGATGGGGCACATGTATGATGGGGCCTTGAATACATTGCAGGAGATCACCACTAGTCTGCCAAATTTCAGTTCTAATCACCTTGATGTATTCAGAGGATGTGTTATGGGGAAGTTTGCTAGATCCCCTTTTCCCAATAGTGATAGCAGAGCGACCGGGATCCTTGACTTGATTCATACTGATGTGAGCGGTCGGATGTCTCATATATCCTTGAGTGGCTATGAGTACTATGTTTTATTCATTGATGAGCACTAAATGAAGACCTGGATTTATTTCTTGAAGACCAAGAGTGAGGTCTTCAAGCGGTTTCAAGAGTTCAAAACTCTTGTGGAGACCCGGACAGGTAGGAAGATCAAGGTCCTCAGGTCGAACAATGGAGGGGAGTATACCCTTGATGATTTTGTTGATTTTTGTGTTGAGAAAGGCATTAGAAGGGAGTTCACAGTTCCTTACAACCCCCAGCAAAATGGGGTTGCAAAGAGGAAAAACATATCCATTGCATGGGCTTACAAAGTCATGCTTCATGATCAGGGGTTACCTTTATTTTTGTGGGCAGAGGCCTGCAGCACTATTGTGTACTTGCAAAACGGGAGTCCACATCGTGCCTTGGGGAATGTGACTCCGAGGAGGATTTTTCTGGGAAGAAGCCTGATGTTGGGCACTTTCGTATCTTTGGGTGCCTTAAATATTCCTATGTCCCCAAAGAGAATAGGACCAAGCTAGAGCCCACTGCAGACAAGGGCATCTTTGTGGGATATAGCGAGAGACCTCGAAAGCTTATCGGATTTATATTCCTGCGCAAAGGAAAGTGGTTGTCGGGCGAGATGTGAAGTTCGAGGA
>APFE031052658.1:0-26834 GCA_000404065.3 Pinus taeda
TGATGGGCTCTAAGTTCATTTTTTATTCCAAAAAATTTAGTAATCTGTTTCATTGCTTCATCAGGAGTATCAAGTTCTGCAATATGGAATCTAAGATCTGGAGAAATAGACATCCCTATGAACCCACGTGCTTTATCTTGTCTATTTTCACATTTAGTTGCCTTATCTTCATCTTCTGGTTTGGTTTCTTGGCCTGTGGCTATTCTGTAAAGACCTTTACTTTTAAGTAAATCCACAATGTAGGACCACCATTGGAAGTAGTTGGTTCTATCAAGAATAACTTGGCATGGAATTTCCATTTTAACAAAAACTGAAGCTATATATGCTGAAACTAAGTGTTCCAATGGCAACATCTCGAAAAATTAGGCTGATTAAAAAAAAACGGCTCTGAAAACGGCTTCCGGATGAAGAAGTTATGACTTTTTGAAGAAACGTTGATGAAGGCGCCGACGAAGTGCGGGAATGTGCGGAAATGAAAAAATCGCCCATTTTCCAACAAAAAAGAAATTTGAACCCAAGACCTCTACTCTCATAAATTAGCTTTGAACCAAGTGAGCTAAACAAAAAGTTTGAGAGAGAGAGAGAGAGCGGGGGGGCTTTGTTTTTTTTTGTCACTGAAGCTTTGGATTGCGTGCTTGCTTGAGAAAGCTCTTTTTCTCCCTACAAAACAAAAACACAAAACCCAAAATGGACATACAAAAAAAACAAACCTTATGGCTTAAAGTTAGCTTTACCCGGAAACTAAATATTTTCCTCAATGTTTCTGATTTTTCAAGATCACACTAAGACGTAGCAAAAAAGAGCATACGCATGAGAAAAATCTCTCCTTTCTGTTTCTGATTTGCCCAGATCGCACAGAGTTGCAGGGAAAAGAGAATACGTAGAAATGAAAAGTATAGATCTGGAAATAAAAAAAGAAGCTAAATAAACCGAAATAATAAACAGAAAGAAAAATAACTAGAAACTGCAAAAAAAAACATTGTATACCTTCAGATCTTAAAAATGACGTAGCTATGGCTAATAGAAACCTTTTCGCGTGAAATGAAATGGGTCCCTCACTGGAACAGATGCTCATAAAATAACATAGCAGTCCTCTCGGCCCGAAAGCAGTCAGAAATAGCAAATCTAGGAGATGGCAGTCAGATGCAGTTCTACCGGCTTCAGATTTGGATCACCAACGGACGTGGCCCTCAACTTGGCTCTGATACCATGTAGGAATTTACAGAGTAAGTTCCTTAGACATAACACCAAATGACACTGCTCACAAAAAAATCACAGATCAATACACCAGTATTTTGACGTGGTTAAAACCCTCAAAGAGGGAAACAGTCCACAGCCTGAACCAACGCGGCCACTTGAGACAATTTATTAATAAAAGAATGAAAATTTACATAAGCTTCTCTAGTTAACAATTAACCTACAAATGACCCTCCATGCACTTTAAATAGAAATCATGGACCAATCAGGTGTTAAGCCACGGATCAAGTGTCGGTAATACCGAGGAGAGAATGAACCGTCGGATCACTACATATCGTGACTGTGGGATTGTAAGTTATAAATGTACATAGTAAAGAAACACACTTTACCTAACTCTATACTAGACCAAGTTATACATAACTATTTCCTATGTGTCGGAATATCCTAACATTAACATTGCATTTATGGTATACACTAATAATCTTTATCCTAACAATTTAAGAGAATTTAAGAAAGTGAAAAAGAGATTAATAATAATGATTGAAGTGTTATTTTTTCCTAATAATACAAGGTAACCATATTGAGAAATTAACTCCAAAACCATCAATATATAATTCACAACATTCAACTACTATCATTAAACTTAATTCACTCATAATTATAAAATTAACAACAATAATATTCATACTATTTATATTAAATGAAATATATTATTCCTATCAATTTATTTCTTTACTTTGATTTTCACTAATTCTAATTAACCATTTATAAGAGATTACTATATACATTTATCAATAATTTGTTTAATTATTATTTTAAATTGGTTATTAAGTTGTGAGAAAAAAAAAACATTTTCTCAAAGGCTTTTAATTTTGAAAATATAATCTTATATATTATAAGCATGGTATGCTGCCATGAAAAATTATTATACTTCATATCTATTAGGGTTAGTTAGGGATCATAGAAATTTCCATGGTTTTCTTTGGTGGTCATGTTTGGTAGTTTTGCTCAACGGTCTAAAGATGGAGTTTGGAATCTTGGTGTTACCACTACTAAAACGTTGTCATGAATCTTTGCCATCTATTTATATAAAGGGAGGGTTAAATAAATTAAACTCTCTTAATTTTCAAAAAGAATCAACAAATGTCACCAATGATTTGCCCAAATATATGTTCGGAGGAGTCTGTTAGAATACACTTCATAACGAGAAACATCTATCTATTATTCAGAACGTGTATCAAATTGCACACCATATTCCTATAGTTGCGCATTTAACTCATTCTTTATAACACTTTGTTAGAATACCCTTCATAACAGGAAACACCTATCTATTATGCAGAACGTGTATCAAGTTGCACACCATATTCCTGTAGTTGAGCATTTAACTCATTATATGTAACTCTCAGAAAATTAGTAATCCATACATACCTTTACTTAAAAAAAATTCTCAATAATAAAAAATCATACAAAAATATAATAAACCCATGTAAGTTTTCTGAGAGACTTACGGTTTAGAAGGAAAGAAATGGAAATGTCCTTTCCAAGAAGTTTTTTACAACTCTATGTTTTATCTTTTTTACTGCTATGTTTCTTAGCGCTCGAGGTTCTAACCCGAACATTACACTGAGAGTAATCAACTAAATGAAACAAATAACATTACTGTGAGAGTAAACAACTAAATGAAAAAAATAAGAAACATTCGAGACATCAGAGTAAGCCTCGACATGAAGAGAATCTCTGAACTTCCCATCACCAGGGCTTGCAAGTATGGCATGTTCATATTACTCCTCTATGTTCGTAAGGTTGCCTTGAACCTTAGGAAATCGTGTTAAGCCTATCTATATCGAGGTTGCATGGAAGCAGACTAAGATTAGGCATGGTACTCCGCACATCCAAGATATCATCTACTACCTGCTCCCCTCCACACTGTGCCAAATTCAGCAACGCCGACGCCACGTTCTCCTGAACCCACTGAGTTGCGTTGTCCAACCAATTGACCAAGACTTCAATCTCCAGAATCTTCTCAAAATCCTCTGCACTCTTGCAGAAGCAGGCTACTTGGGCTATAACAGTAGTCGCATCCTCCAAGATTCCCAAATTTTCCCCTTCATCTAAATTCACAACAGCAATTTTCTTCAGATTGATCCAAGCTAACTAAATTATTAAAAACTAAAAAATAAAACCACTGAATTCAGCATGGAATCTATATGGAAATCATATATACTAAATTGTTCTAACAGAGCTCTTCCACTGTACACATGGACGAAATACCAAGCACAACATCACAGATGGAGCTCACAGACGTCATCTTTCTGTGTCTTTATGTTCTTCTTCTGATGATGATCATGATTTCAGCAGATTCACCATTGCTCTAGTTGGTTCTTGTTGTTTCTTGATGGCATTGAAAAGAATCTTGGCATCTGCAGTTATTTATGCTTTGGAACGAATTGGTAACCACACATTTGCAAGGGTATCAGGATGAGTGGTTATTTATGATTTGTAACAAATTGTTAACCACGCATCTACAAGGGCATCAGGATGAGCGATTATTTATGCTTTGCAACAAATTGGTAACCACCTTTTTTCCTGATAAAATGGTTGAGCCTTTTTCAATGTTCTAACGTATAATTTTATGGTGGATAATGATAACAGGTGGGCAATATGGAAGTTTATTTCAAAGGGGAAGGTCTTACGGCATAATTAAATTCCACATCCAATGAGTACCTATTTTGCATACTAAAATAAAAAATTAAAAATTAAAATATATGAAAAAACATTTTCAACACACTTTTTTCATGCATTTTCAATTTTTTTTATGTCATTTTACTTAGAAGTATGTACAGTGGGTGCTCGGGTGCTCGTTGGATGTGGAATTTAATTATACATCAAAAGAGTTACTACGATTGACATTTGAGTAAACCTATTAGCATATAGGCCAAAAATACATTAAAAGAAAATTAATTTTCGTTCTTATCTTTAAAAATTCATAATTCTTATTTTATTATTTCAATTATTATTATTTTTTTTCCATAGGAGGCCCATTTTAGATCTCAAAATTTCGAAAGTGACATGCACACATTAATGGCATGAAACCTATTTATACACCTCTAGCCCATGCATTCTACCATTTAGGACACTACAGCACATTATTGGTTGTTAATTGAGCCAAATATTTTATCCACATTTATATCAAGCCCAAAATCAACTAATTAAATCTTTGAGGAAAAGTTTTCGATGGAACTATGTATAGGATTAATATCATGTCCAATGTATATATATATATAGAGAGAGAGAGATAACCGTTAAGGGTGAAGTCAAATAAAGTGTTTAAAAAGTTTTATTATTATTATTATTATTATTATTATTACAATAATGAAAAATAAAATTTGAATTAAAATAAAATGAATTTAAAATCTAAGAAATAAAATTAAATAAACAAATTAAAAATAACAAATTAGAAACAATAAACTAATAAAAATTCAATTATTTTAACAAATAAAGTAAAAGGAACGGGAAGAAGTTAAAGAGGGAAATAACTAACTATTAGGAAAATTATAATTAAAAATTAAATTTTAATAATTGAATTCAAAGAAGTCAAATTGACCAACTCAAGGGGATAAAGAAAAGAGGGATAAATAAAAGTGTTGAATCAAATAATAATGAAATTTTTTATGATGAACAGTAATTTAAAAACCATGAGAAATAGATAGCAGATAGATAATCAACACATAAGAAACACAATAACACATATGAACATCAAGATTTTAGGTGGAAACTCAATGTGGGAGAACACCACTATTGTTTTCATCTCTATCTTCCTTAGAAATAAAATAATCTTCTTACAATATTGTACTGGTGCAGACTTTAACCAGTACACAGGCCCCTACCTACAGAAGGTTACAACTTTATCTCATTTTCCAGCTTTTACTGGAAGGGAGCTACAACCCCATTTTTGAAGATTGTCATCCTCAGCTATTTATGGATCATTTTTTAGAATGTTTCAAACTGGATCCACTTTCAATATTCCGAAATCAATTACTCAAATACTAAACCATTTGAATCATCAAATCAACTATTGTAACCAAAGCAACAAAATCAAACTAAAATAGATCATGCTAATGCATAGCCACTCATCAATATACCAAGCCAAACACTATTACTTGTCACATAAAACAATTTCTTCCACTCCAAACCATGATCAAGCATACATTTGATTGTATATGCTATTGTTCTTAATCATACCTACGTGTGTAGGTGCTTCTCTTGAAGAATAACAAAAATATTGATACCTGAATCAGAATCACAAACACACTAAAACAATCACTATACCACATATTAAATCCACCACATATCATATAACCAAATACAGATAATTATACAGTAGCATAATCACTTAGTTAAAATTTCATTCCATAATCAATTCAACCCAACAAACATTGTCAAACATAGATCATTAGAGAGAGGCATCATTGAGAAACAACAACAAACATATCTAAACTAATGAACCATCATTAACAATTTATGCTTCAAAACCCTAGAAGTTATATGTAACTTTTATAAACAATGCCTTAGTATGTACGCACTTTTAATATTTCACACATGCGTACAGATTATGGACTTTTTCAGAATATATATGCAACCCCTTGAAGTAGATCCACGTATGTACATGAACTTTCTTAAGAAAACCTATGTACAAATATGCAATTACTAAATCATTCCTGCCTTGCAAAGAGAAAACATATTTTGGAACTATTACTGTCACATGTTCATGTCAAAATATCATTACCATCACAAATTTATCATTGTTTGTCATAATCCTGAAGAATCAAGTAAGCATGTTTATTAGTCACTACAATGCTTTCAAATCTATTAAATCTGAACCTCCTTCATTCTCCTTGGGACACATCTATTTTTGATAAAACCATTCATTAATAACGCATAACATGCACACCTAACACTTTGATCTCCATCTCCTTATATAACTTAGGCCTTAGCCAATACCTTAGGTCAATCTCGTAGTAAGTCCAATGGTATTATTTGGCGAGATAAAATATCTATTGTCACGCTCATTACTATGGGCCAATACCATGGTAAATACCCCTAGAATTTAGAATACTATGGTGCGGAAATTGTACGTGACTTTGCTTCACCATACCCTCATATGTATGTGGTCTTTTTTCAGAGGACCCAAAAGTATATTTTCCCTCACTTTACCTTTATCATTCCTCTATCTATAAATTGATATTATTTTGTCCAATCTCAAATATATCAAATATATGAAGGTTTATCAAATATATGAACCAGTTATATATAATATATATATATTATATATATATATATATTAATATATATATATATATATATAATATATATAACTGGTTCATATATATGAAGGTTTATCAAATATATGAACCAGTTAATATATATATATTAATATTATATATATATATATATATATATATAGTATATATATATATATAGTATATAATGGTTCATATATTTGATAAAACCTCATGTGAATATCAGTACCTACTAATATTAAATTGAAAAAAAAAAGGGAAAAAAATTATGGGAAAATTTTAGCTTAACACTTCATGTCAACTACTTTAGCATAGGACAATATGCAAGGGGTGAGTTTTGGACCTCCATAAATAGAGAAAATGGTAGGATGAAAATTTGACTAGGTCCTCATCCACATAGACAATAACTCAGTTGCATTCCATCATCCAATATTGGATACTATGAGAAACTAGATAGAAAAATCCAACTTGATTCACTCCCTCTTGCCACATGGAACCTTGCCAACATCGTTTCACCAGGAGACATTAGTAGGTGATCTTACGGGAAGGGTTGGACCATCAAATTCTACAATATAGTGTGGCCTAGAGACATAACATGGAGGATATAGTGAGCCTTCGAGATGTATTAGTTGTAGATAGACTTTGTTATGAATGTTTGCGATTATGTTATGTTGAATACTGGGTTTATGATTTAATGTTATATTGATGCGCAAATCTATATATTTTACTTTGGCATATGAACACAAGTAAGAATATCTATTTATGCAAAGATAATCATAATGCATGTTGAATTTAACCAATACTTATGCTAATCGGGGTAGACACAGAAATAATGATAATTACATAGGTGCATAAGTGTCTGAAGTGACCATTTAGGGTCTGCAAAGGACGATCAAAGACTTTCCCTAAGGCTTCAGGGAGGAATAAGAGAAGTACATTGATAGGCCCTAAAGGGATTATAGGTCTGCACAAAGTAAGGGTTAGGGTATAAGATGGCATCATAACTATCTCAGGGTGTGGAAACTTGGTTCCTACATCTCCCCATACTACTTTGGGTGAGACTTCATTCCGCGCTCCACATATTGATGCCGAAAGGGCCAGTAGTGTAGGGATTTTCCTAGCTAATTAACGCTGAACCTGGGTCAAGGTTCATAAAGCCAAGAAATGGTTTCGTTGCTGGGACCGGGATATGCATAGTAGGATGTGTGATGTCGCATCATTAGAATCCAACTAAGAAAGAGATCGAAGACTGGTTGGATAAAAAGATCTACGAATTCGCAGTGCAAGAGAATAAGAATCCACGATTGAAGAAAGAACAGTGGTTGGAAACGTACATTTACACAAAAGTACATAAGTTCTTCTTTTGTTCCTTCCCAGTCAAGTCGTATGAGTGGGTCACGAAATTGGCATATGACTAAGGAAGGTGGAGGCTTGACAGTCCAATAGTCTTGACCATGGAGTTAGTCCGGAGATTAGAAGCTTGTAAAGATAATATCGCGCTTGTTGTCAATCATTGGCTTGATTGTTTCATAGGAGGGTTTGTGGTAGAGTTTGCGGTCGATACCACAGTCAGTTACAGCGAAGCAGAGTGCCACTTTCAAGGGGCCACGAGGCAAGTATTTATAATCGTTAAATATTTGGATTAAGATGCTCTTGTGTGAAAAGAAGTTTATGCAGCTACCTTGATGTTCGGGGCTACGTGAAGTGGAAGGACATTCAGGAAAAAGGGAAGAATATGCCTTGAATATATCCCGCTAATTGAACCCCCTCTAAGTGATGATGAGGAAGAAACACAGGCATCTCCGCAGAGCGTTGCTCAGCTGATAAAGCAAGGGTTCCCGCGAATACCTCATCCACCCACACTGCCTCCATCTTCACTTCCACCCATACGCCTTCGCCTACACAACTGACACCTCCGCCACTATTCAATATGGTGAACTCCATGTTCAAGGGCATGGGAAATGAAGATCCAGACCAGTTTTGGTTCATCGTGAAGGCTATATGGGAAGCTTAGGGCATCATAGATGATCAAATTTAGAAAGAAACATTGGTTAGTGCTTTACAAGACTGCGCACTAACATCGTACATTAAGTATTGCATTGATAATCCAATGTTCACATTGGCAGATATCCAGATTGCATTGAATAAGGAATTTAGTAGACCTAAGTCTGAGGTACAATCAATTGTGGGATTCAAAGAGATCATGATGAAGCCTGGTGACACACTGTGGGATCTGGATCAGAGATTTAATTGTATGATCCACGAGGCTAACATGAATTTGATTGATGGATAGCACCGTGAATGGTTTTTGGTTTTGCTCCTGCCTCATCTAAGGGTTGTGCTATCACAACAGAAGATTGGGACCTAGGCGGAAGCTCTGGAAATCGCGATGAGATTGCATGAGACACCAATGCAAGATGCTAATATGGGGGTTCAATAGATTCATACACAGTTGCAGAACCTTTGCCTAGAAATGCAGAGTTTGAAGAAAAATAGAATAGCTCGGCCCGAGGCACGTGAAGAATTTTGGTGCTTGAAGTGTAAAATCCAGGGGCATGACAAAGACCACCATCCAATTTTCACAAATTATGTTGTAGCAGGGGGACCAATGCCTCTGAGGCTGGAAGCTCCCACAGGGCCAAGTACAAGGCCCACGCTATGGTGTGTTATCTGTCAGGTAGATGGAAAACATGGAACAAACAATTACCACTCGCTGCAGAAATTCATACAGACACCGCAACAACTCTTCTGCAACTTCTGTCAATTAGTGGGTCATGATGAGAACAATTGTCATAGTTATGAGTTAATGATGGATAGAACACGTGAATACTTGGTGCAGGTAGAAATGCGACCTCCAGACTAAGGAATTGAAGGAGTGTGAGGCGAGTATCAGCGGTGCGGATGAGACCGAGGTGGAGGAGGACCCGGTAGAGGTCAAGCGCAAGTTATTTGTTACAACTATGGGGGACCAGGACATTACATGTGAGATTTCTCGAATCCGACATGTCTGTCATGCCACTATTGTACACAAATTGACCATGCCATAGAGGGATGCCCTATATTGTGTGCTAATATACACGAAAAGGGGGCGCAGCCTCAACAGCTGACCTAAAACCTGCAGATGATGAGGGTTGAGCCTCGTGAGGAAGATCCTAAGGTAAATATTGTATTGTGGAGTGGAGTGATGACTTGCGAAGATAAGGGAAGGTAGCGTGAAGAAGGTGAGTGGGTCCATAAATCACCAGAAAAGGAGATTGGATTTGATCTAGAATGTGCAAAAGAAATGTTTATGTAAGCAAATAAATTATTCATTGAGGCCTCTACCTCAGGGAGTCAGGAGAAGCCGACTGAATAAATTGACCCATCTATGATTACCGCATTCTTGGAAACTGTTGTGGCCACCAACAACCCCCCTCCTTCTTTAGTATTAGAAATAACATAAAACAAGTGGGGACTCTTAGTAAAAAATTCAATTTTTTTTTTGTATTATACTCCTTAAAATATATCGCATTGCAAGAAGAGACTAGAACATTTCTTTATGAGCACAAGAAAAAATTGGGAAAAAGCGACGCGAAATTCATCGCATCGTATACATTAAGAAACACCCATAAATGAAGATCTTAAGAATCCCCAATGGCCGATATGCGAAATCACATCTCACAACATCACGTAAACAACAAACAATGATTTAACACGTTGTTGCAATGCTACAATCTGCGATGTTGCGATGCTACAATCTGCGATCTGCAATCTGTGACATCACAACCTTGACAAAATGCGATAATGCGATGACGTGATGCAAGTTGCAGAAATTTCCCATCGCAAATTTTCCTTAGCTCAACATTAAAAAAAAAAATTGTCCGTAAACCAAAAATTGGATGCGCACCTTAAAGAAAATTAATGAATGTATGCCAAAGTGTTAATGAAGGACAATTTTGTGTTTGTCAAGAGAGTTAGTTCACAATGGGTAACATTATTTTATACATTCGTAGAGCTAAGAGCTTTCGCATCAATATTTATTGTCATTACTATTTTCCTTCGTGTGAACTGCAGGAATGAGAAACAGGAAACATCTAAGGAAAAAAGGAAAGCGTCAACACTCGGAGACAGAGAAGAGATGCCCTCATAAACGAATACCGCATGCAACGGAACCGCAGATTCTAGAGCATTTCTGAACAGATGCTAACATCAATAGCCGAATCAACACTCGGGGTCAAAAGCTCACAAAAGCAGCATGTTTACAAAAAATCCTAAAGCTTATACCCGGTAAAGGAAAAAGGCGCTAAAGGCAAAAAACGCACCAGAAAGGCCCGGATCAAAAAACGGAGGCAGTTTTCGATGCTTGATTAGCGCTTACTAAGAAAATTGTTCAGAAGGCAAGGTCCCTAACTTGCTTAGTCATTCAAAAATCCGGAAATCAAGATAGCAAAAGTAGAAGGCAACCAACCGACTCTTCCCAGGAAAATGTTGAATGCTTGAACATTAAGGAGCAAAAGCAGAAATAGTTATGAGTTAGATTCGATTTTTTAGAAATAAGTTTGCTTAGAAAAAGGGTGGTCGTTTAAACTGTATCCTAAATTTATGTAATTAAGTTATTTAGTTAGCAGTATTTAAACCCTTCTCATGCATTTAGAGAAGGGTCCAGGAAATTGTCAAAAACTTATCCTCAGAACATGCACTTTTGCACCCTAAGAGCAGGTTTTGATGAATGAAAGGATCAAGATTTATTGATATTTGCATTTGATATCTGCTACTGATGTTGTACTTCTGTACTCTTAGTAGATATTAGAACAAGGGGAGATAAATGATTGTTGTTTGAAGCTTATGAGTAGGACCAGTCATAAATGGTACTTTTATCTCCTGACCATTTCTGCCTATATTCTTAAAGCAATATACAGTTTTTAGTTGCTTATATGTTATTACATGAATGTTTGTGTTGTAGGTTTTAACCCCGTACAGAAATTACCTGCATACGAATTCTAAATCATAGGAAAAATAAAAATGCGAGAGCATAACACATAAAACACATATACACAGAGATTTCCCACTAAATCCCAAAACAAGGACTACCAGCTTGATTTTTCATTATGTTCCTTTCAATGTTACAATACATATTTATACATGCCGAAGCATCCAATACCATGGACCGAAAAAACCATCGCGTCCAAAACCATGGACCGAAAACCATCGCGTCCAAAAAACATGTGCGAAAATCATGCACAAAACCATAGGTGGGTCCGCCCAACCTAACATAGGGTCCAAAACCAAAATTTCCGGGGCGCTGCCCCGGACCCCATAAAGTGGTTACGGGTACCCCTGAAACCCCCTGTTAACTATGCGGAAAGAATATAACACAACCCAACAATAATATTATTTTATTATTTCCACTTTTATTTTATAATTTCCTTAGGAGGCCCATTTTATACCTCAAAACTCCCCTAATGAATGACACATATGAATACATGGTTTCCTTTACACCCCCTCCAATATGTAATTGGGTTTCTTATTTGTGGTCATAGGTCGTGTACTATTTATAAACCTTGCAATATTACTTGCATATTTCTGCCTTCCATCAATATACATAGTTGCACCTTTATTTTGATCATTGTCTTTTAGTTGTATATAATTTGCAGCCACACCATATCTTTGCAAACTTTTGGTATATTGGACTAGACGTACCCAATCATTGTAGTTGTAATAGGGTTTGACACACTACATCAATTCAGTTAATGCTACGTAACATACCTTTATGCCATCCATGGAAAATAGCGCCAAACCATGTGATGACAATGGGGAAATGTAGTATATCCTTTCATTGACACAAAAATCAATGTTTATTTTAGGAAGATCCTTGGGAGCCCATTCTTTCACTAGATATTTGTACCTCAAGGGAACCACAATGTCATCTATGCTCTCATTATCAGAGGAAAATGACCCTCATTAAGGGAGAAAAAAATCCATGTGTCTATGGAATTTTCTTCTAATCCTTTTGACTCTAGTTGATCTTCGTCTGCTAAATGACATAGTAGATATTTGGTCAAAAAAAATACCAACCACTTCAATAAGTTGAATAATATAACTAGTTTTAGTGGAATAAAAGGAAATGATTTTGGATGTAGAGTTTGTTGAGATTTGTAGCTTGGAAGGTACTCAAAACCATAGGCTAGAGGGTTTTGGATGAATTGGCACACAAAAGTGACTTCTGGGCTAAGAACCCAAGCATATGGGATTTTTAAACAAGTTGGTCCATGTGGAACCATGAGGCATTGCTATGATTTGACACATGGAGTTGTTAGAGGACTTTGAGGAAAACCAAAGGCAACAAAAATCATCGCAATCTAAGTTGTTTATGATGATATATTTATTTTTATATATGGATTTTTGGTTTGTACATGATTTTGTCAAGTCATCTTGTGTAATTTTATGATTTGTGAAGCTGATAAGGGAAGATTAGATGAAGCCCTTGAGAATTATATGAATTATAGTGAGTAGAAGCCTCATTCTCACCAACCCAACATCAATTCATCATAAGTGCAGAGCATCTAAAGTAGATGAAGCCTACAGGAGTCTTGTAATGTGAAGTAGGAGGTTGTTTTTGTAGGTTTTAACCCCGTATAAGATTTACCTGCATACAAATTCTAAAACACAGAAAATAAACAATGTGAGAGCATAACACATCAAACACATATACACAAAGATTTTCCCCTGGATCCAAAAAACCGGACTACCATATTTATTTTTTATTATGTTCCTTTCAATGTTACAATAAATATTTATACATGCCGAAACATCCAATAACATGGAACTAAAACCGTCGCGTCAAAAACCATGGACCGAAAACCATCGCGTCCAAAACCATGGACCGAAAACCATCGCATCCAAAACCATGTGCAAAAATCATGCACAAAACCATAGGTAGGTCTGCCCAACCTAATATAGGGTCCAAAAAACAAAATTTTCTAGGGCGTTGCCCCAGACCCCATAGAGGGGGGTTACCTGCACCCCTCAAACCCCCTATGACCCCCCCCGCTACGCAATCAACACAACGAAGGGGGGGCTCATGTAGATTTCCTCTTCCAGATCACCATGAAGAAATTTTATCTTCACATCCATCTATTCTACCACAAAATCAAAAGTACCAACAACAGATAAATGAAATCTAATAGAAGTTACCTTGGCAACAGGAGAAAAAATATCACCAAAATTAATTCCCAGCACCTGGGAATAACCTTTTGCTACCAACCGAGCTTTGTATTTCTCCACCTTTCCTTCTGCTTTTGTCTTCTTCTTGAACACCCATTTATTGCCAATGGGCTTCCTTCTAGCTGAAAACTCCGCGAGATCCCCAACATTTTTATGCAAAGATGTCATTTCATCAACCATGGCCTCCTTCCAGAGTTTGCCATCCTCTGAATCTACTACTTCCTTCATAGTTCTGGTATCATCATTAGTAATAGATAAAGCAAAATTTGAACACAAAGTGGATAACACATATTTCATTAAATTTGGAAATAAATAGTGGATCTACAATTTCAAAATAGCCTAAATACACAATTCTAGTGATGTCATTATAATAAGAAAATTACAATTTTAATGAAATATGTGTTATACGCACTATACCTTTTTGGTTGCCTTCTTTCTCAAACTGATCTTCTCACACCCAGAGTTTATGGATCTTCATCTTCTGATTCCTCCTCTGTTGTAGAGTCTGATTCTTCCTCCTTAAGCTCAAACTCTATCTTCTCAGGTTCCTTTGGTTGGGCTTCATGTTTAATAACATCTTTTACCTCTCTGAACACCACATCTCGGTTGTAGACAACCTTCCTTTTACTGGGTTCAAAAGCTTATAACCCTTTAAACCATCCATATACCCAATAAAGATGCACTTTTGAGATTTACTATACAACTTGGTTCGTTTCTCCTTTGGAACATGTACATATGTATCACATCCAAATACCCTCAGATGTGAAAGAGATGGTTTCTTACCAATCCATACCTCTTGTGGAGTCTTATCCTCCAACACTGATGAAGGTGATCTGTTGACCAGGTCACATGTTGTCTCCACCGCCTTTGCCTAGAATTATGTCCTAACTCGGCACCACTAGGCATGCTTATTGACCTTTCCATCAACATCTTGTTCATTCTTTCTGCAAATCCATTTTGCTCAAGTGTGTATGGATTAGTCTTCTGCGTGCTATACCACACTTCTTACAGAATTCTTCAAATTCCTTACTACAAAAATCTCCACCATTATCTGTCCTCATCACCTTTATATTCTTCTCTATTTTGTTTTCCACTAGAGCCTTAAATTCTTTTTTAAACTTGCCAAAGACTTCAGCATTTTCTTCCTTGAGGAAATATATACCATTGATTTCTTGGAAGTCATCTATAAATGATACATAGTACACAAACTTACCTAGTGATGGAACCTTCACAGGTCCAAACACATCACTGTGCACAAGTTATAATATTTGTTTTGCCCTCTTACCACCAAAGGGGAAACTCACCCAATTTTGCTTCCCATATACACAATTTTCACAAAAATCAAATTCCAGAGAGCTATTACTCATATCTTCTACCATACCTTTACTATGAAGTATTTGAAGGCCCTTATCTCCAATATGTCCAAGCCTTTGATGCCACAACATGGTCTTCTCTTCAAAGACCATGAGATTTTCTGCTCCACTTTCAGGAACCACAGAGATGTTGCAACCATCAACAACAATGCTACCTTGTAGCTTGTACAAAGTTCCAATCCTAACTCCCAAAATCAATACCAGTGCTCCCCGAACCATGTTGCATGTATCCTTCTCGAACACTATTTTTACTCCTGCATCATCCAACATGCTTATAGAAATCAGATTTTTGGCCAATGCAGAAGTATGAAGAACCCCTGGAAGTGTTTTAACCCTTCCACCTTGCAACTTCAACTTTAATTTTATACAACCAATGATTCTATCCTTCCTATCATCCCCTAAGAAGGAATCACCACCATCGTATTTCTCATACTCACAAAACCACTCCCTATGGGTAGTGAAATGAAAGGATGCACCTGAGTTAATCAACCATGCCTCATGATCTACATGTGTACTTGAAGAAGCCAAGTACACATCCCCACCTTCATCTAAGGTGGTTTTCGCCTCTACAGAAGGAGAATCATCAAATCCCTTTGCTTTATCAAGAGATTTAGATTTACAGTCCCTTTTGTAGTGCCCTTCCTTTCCGCATTTCCAACACACCACCTTTACAGTTCTTCCTGGAGACTTAGATCTCCCTCTAGATTTAGATCTCCCACTCAATGACTTATTTTTGTTTATGTTCTAGGATCGTCCTCATACAGAAAAGGCATCACCATTGTATCTCTCCATATTTTTCCATCTCATCTCCTTCGTTAGCAAGGATGAGACTATTTCATCAAACTGCAAGGTAGTTGTATTGCTACCTATTGCAATAACCAAACTATCCCACGAATCTGGTAGAGATCACAACAAATTGATGCACTTATCTTCATCTGAAATTTTAATATCACCAGATAATAACCCACTTACCACAGTACTAAATGCGTTCAGATGCTCTTTCACTGAGTCTCCATCTTTCATCCTCAGGTTATATAGCTTTTTCCACAGGAATAGTTTATTCACCAGAGACTTAGATTGGTACCAATTCCCTAACTTGTCCCACAAAGCCTTTGCCATAGCTTCCCCTGATACATTCAGCAATACTAAATCTGAAACACACAATCATATTATTCTCTTTGCCTTCCGATCCAACTTCTTCCATTCTTCACCGGACACTCTCATTGTATTAGTACCCGGATCTACTGTGATCCACTAATCTTTATCCACCAACATATCCTCCATCTTGAGTTTCTACAACTCAAAACTCTAACCATTAAATTCTTCAATCTCTATATTTCCACTTCTCGCCATCTTCTTTCAGCACCAGAATTGATCTCGCAGATCTCCCACTGAACAGGGTCTATCACAGGCCCGAGAGAAACTCCTCAGCAACAAAGGTGTCCCCTTGAAGCCAAAACGTGGCTCTGATACCAAATGTAGGTTTTAACCCTATACAGAAATTACCTGCATACGAATTCTAAAACACAGAGAATAAACAATGTGAGAGCATAACACATAAAACACATATACAAAGAGATTTTCCCCTAGATCCAAAAACCAGGACTACCAGCTTGAATTTTCATTATGTTCCTTTCAATATTACAATACATATTTATACATGCCGAAGCATCCAATACCATGGATCTAAAACCATCGCATCCAAAACCATGGACCGAAAACTATCGCGTCCAAAACCATGTTCTAAAATCATGCACAAAACCATAGGTAGGCTCACAAGGGTTAACTACGTCAGCTAGTTGTGGAAAGAATATAACACAACCCAACAGTTTTGTGTCTATTTTATCTCTATTCCAAATTTTTGTTGCCAATCTTGATATCTCTCTTTCCCAAGAGCTTCTATAGGAGAAATATAGACACATAAAAATACATTGTTTGGGCCTTTTCTACGAAATCATAATAAAGAAAACTTAGCAAAAATAGTCTTACCACTACCACTAGGTGTTGCAACTAAAATATTATGATTTGAGTTATAGCGGCACTGTGAATACCTGAGTTTGAATATGATTTAAGTGTATAAATTGTTTCTAGGATGCTTCGTTTGAAGGATTTCTTAATGCAGACACATGAAATTTGTAAGAATCCAAAAGTTCCCTAAGTTCGTATGATGACCCAGTTGGAAAAACACAAAGGGAAAATTGTTCTTGTGGAAGTTAGGGTAAGAAACAAAGAGAATTTGGAGGAAGGCATGACCAAGAAAATTCAAGATAACTACAAATTTAGTTTCTTCTTTTGGACATGGCTAAGAAACAAACATTGAAGAGGACATCATTGAGCAACATATGCAATTGACCAGGACTGGACAATATGATCACAAACCCCTATTTTTTACTATTACCGCAGAAACTATCCATATTTGTTTAAAAATGAAAATTTATTGATGTTTGGTAAAGGAATCAAACCCATTGAACCTCACATCGAGAAGATAGAGGTTGAAATGTTTATAAACTTTGAACACACTTCATAACCTTCAACATTTAAACATGAGAAAAAACAAGATCGTGTTCCCATTCTTCCTACATTCCTTGCACTAGACCTCGTGGGAAAGACTAGAACCTAAAAAATAAACAGTTGTTTACAAGAAAAAAATAATTCCCAAGGAAGCATGCATATGACTTTAGCTCCCTCGATACCATACACATTTTAGTCTAAAAACATGCATTCCATCAATTGGCTAATCACTAAACCTACATGGGAAATATTGTTTAAGTATAAGAACTAAAGGAGATATATTGGCTGAAAAGTCACTTAGGGAATATTTCTAGGAATATTATATGTTTCCCATCCAAGTGTGCCAACCAAATTAAACATGAAATGAAAACCCATTCAATAATACATAAAATATAATATTTGGCCTAGTGTTATTTCCAAATATGAAGACAAAAGTTCCCTAACTTCAATTGGTTCTTTTGGACATGATCAAGCAGCAGACATGGAAGAGGACATCATTGAGCAACATATGAAACTGGACACGACTAGATAGTATTATAAAAACCCCTCTTTTTATTATTAACATAAATAGTATCCATATATGTTTAAAAAGAAAAAATATTGATGTTTGGTAATGGAATCAAACCTATTGAACCTCACATTGAGAATATAAAGGTTGCAATGTTTATAAACTTTCAAAACGCTTCATAACATTAAACATTTAAACATGTAAGAAAAACAAGAACTTGTGCCCATTCCCCCTACATTCTTTGCACTAGAACTTGTGGGAAAGACTAAAACCTAAAAACTAACCATTTGTTTACAAGAGAAAAAGAGTGTTTGAGGAAGCATGCACATGACTCTATCCCGCTTGTTACGATACATAATATAGTCTAAAAAAATGCATTCCCTTAATTGTCTAATCACCAAACTTACAAGGAACTATTATTCAAGGATAATAATTAAGGTAGATACATGAGCTAAAAAGCTGCTCAAGGCATATTTCTAGGAATATTATACATTTTCGACCCAAGTGTGCAAACAACCTTAAATATCAAATGGAAACCCATTCAATAAGAGGGAAAAATCATTATTCAAAGACCTGGCTTAGCGATTCTATCGAGTCAAACTTTAGACTAAATACTTCAAAACTTGTTTAGCTCGGTGTTATCTCCAAATATTTCGGCATTTACTCATTAAATTATAGTTTTATCATTTTTGGACCCCATAGGCCATTTATTACCTGAATGTATTTTGTCTCAAAACCTTAACGTTTACTCATTCTTTATTTATCTTAATGATGTACAAGATTTGTTGGACACCTAATCCTCAATGGGTTAGTGTGGAAGCCAAATGGACAAAAGGAGTCCAAGAGACCTTGGGATGTGAATTCCAATGGTCACAACAATGTACTATAAATGTATATCTCCTGTTAATAAAAATTGTACTGCATGATTTATCTTTCATATTTCTCTCGCTCCCCATGTGTGTTTAACATGGTATCACAGCATGCGATTGTTGGTCCTGCTCCAATTTGAGCCACTTGTTTTGTGTTCTCTATATATATGTCAGTTCTGCATTACCTGACCTCTGCCTCTGCTTTATTCCCTTATGTTTTGAAATAACCTGCCTCTATAGCACTGCACATCTGTCCATACTGAGGCCTGACATCTCCTGCCCTGCTCAAGTGTGAGCCACCTATTTCTGTAGCCTTTGTAAACCAAATAGAAAATCCCAGCAGCTCTAATGCTGGCGCTTCCACTGGTATGACATACTGCTCCTGTCGCTGTTGGATACCTAATCCCGTCGCTACTCCATACAACATACAAAGAAAATTCTCAGCCTATCGCTCTCCCATACAATCAATCCATTGTGGTATACTTTTCCTTTTCCATGCGTTATACTTGCATCACAATGTGCCACGGTCGGCAAATGCATTGAATCTGGTTTGGCGAACCCACAACTTTCGGTTCCTCTCCCTTGAGCCTCTCACATCGGTTTACATTTTTTTTGGTGATACGTTGTGGGTATCCCTCTGTATCAAGCCTCTTTTGACCAGATTCCAAATTTGGAAGGTGCGTGAATTTTGAAATCTTGCCATGATTGTTGTCTGTAAATTTTCATGAGCCTATCTGTATTTGTGCACTCCTAAATAAGTATACACCTCCTTATCGAATTGATGCGGTGGAGAATGAAGCCGCTGCATTGGACTCGGGTCACTGGAGGCGTCACAGGATTTCAGTCATAAATTCAGGCAGCATGGAGTGGCGGGAGAACTAGTTTTGAGCCGTGAGGCCTCTCATTTTTCCTAGCCCCTCGACGAAGCCCACTTCGTCATCGGGCTTCCCTTGAAAGGAGGGATACAGAAAGTTGGAGGCCACCTAGCACGCAGCCACCTGAAAATATTCCCACGATCTGCAAATCAATGTTTTTTACAGGCTATTTAGAGAAACTTCGCTACTTGTTGCAGAAGTTTCGAAGCTCATGCTTTTTGACTTTGGACAAGCTACTTGTTCCGGAGTGAGAAACGAATTGGATTCAGTAATCACAATTTCATCCATTACAATAACATCCTCTTCAAGCTATGCTGGCTTGTAAGTCGGTATCTTCATCCGCGGCATTTTCATCAAAGGTGTGTTGAATTCCGAAAAGCATGAAGGGGGTGACAAACTCCAAACTGCGGTTTCAGTCATATTCCCAGTGCTTGAGAAACTAGATCACCTGTTCCCATTATCATTCGCAAGGCATTCTCTTCTGGACGAAAGAGCAGGATTCGCCCATCATATTTCCTATGTGCTTTCAATCCTTCGAATACACCCTGTCCATAATTCAAGACACCAGCTGATGGGCTTAGGTTAATATTTCCAAAAGGACGAAGATCTCCTTCACAGAACTCTCCATCTTGGAAACATTTCATAAGGTACATGTAATCTGTTTTTTGGATTGAAAACCTCAAGTTA
Source organism: Pinus taeda (assembly GCA_000404065.3). NCBI lineage: Eukaryota > Viridiplantae > Streptophyta > Pinopsida > Pinales > Pinaceae > Pinus > Pinus taeda. The sequence goes on from APFE031052658.1 coordinate 20,524, forward strand.
TCCCAATCAATGTCAGCTAGTTCATCAACTTCCTCAGAGGCACTAGTGGCTACTGCTTCTGCTTGCGTGTGTAATGTTCCAAGATTGTGATAGCAAGATACGCAATGTTCCCTTCCATACTGTTGGAGTGTTCCCGTCAATGAATAGGGGGAGAAAGAGATAGATCTCCCTAGTCGAATCCGTGGCCTATTGCTTTGGAAATTAAAATATGCCCCCTTTATCACAGGAAAATAGTGGCAGAGTTGCTCCGTCGCGTCTCGTTCTTCTTCTTTAGCGGTGGTAGAAGACACTGAGCGGCTTGTCGCTAGATTTGGGAATTTTATGAGTTGATTCCTGAATCTCTGGCTACGGATTGTAGCCATAGCCATAATTATCGACGTTTCTCGTCTGAGCTGAGGAAGTAGAGGAGGTTTGGACACTGATATTTGATAATGATGAGATGATGAATGGAAGAATTTATTTATATTGAATCAGTTTGGCTACTAAGGTCAGTATACAGTTCCGCAGCTTACAGGCTCGAGTGACCAGGGGCTCATGAGCAGTGGACCTGTATTCTTAACACACATAGGAGTGGAAGATCCATCATTTAGAATACTAATTGAATGTCTATGATCAATATTCCTCTGCTTTTGAATATTTGACTTTGTGTATCCCATTGCCTCTTTTATCTCAAAAAAAGCATCGAGGCTACCAAAAAGAACTGCTTCAAGAGAGGCACGACTAATTTTCACTACAAAATGCATTAAGATGAGGTGAGGAAGGCCGATGATGTAGCTCGCTGCAAAAATTTAATCCCAGGCACTCTGTTGATTGCGCTCACAACCGTTTTGAAAGGGTCCACCCTTGAGTAGAAATAAATTATGAATATCAGGTTTACAAACCCTGCTTAGTATTAAATTATTGTGTTTTTATTGAGGCTTGCTCGGTCGCACTCACTTTTTTGTAATTTGAATTGGTATATAATTCACATGCTACATAAACCAGTGAGTAATAAACCTACATCAACATGAGTAAACTCTTATTTTCATGTAATGGATTGTAATCGGTGCTTGCTGGTTGAACTCTGATCATTTGCTACTCATGTATAAAGGATATTGCTGTGTACTGTGAGTAGGTATTACTTTTCTGCACTGAGTAGTAGTTGTAAGGTGTAAATCTCACATTGAAGAAAAAATGGCTAGAACCAGTGAAGTATTAGAGTTCCTAAAACTCTAATGTCGTCTACTACTCATGATACATTAAAAGTCAGCTAAGTTTCTCTCACAGATATTCAGGTCTGTCTACAAAATGCACAGGAAAAGATAGATTTTTTACAATTTGAATCACAGCTACAGCAAGAAGAGCTACATCAAAATAGACATCATTCTGAACCTGTTTTTGTTCAGAACATTGAGACAACCACCCATCAACATCAAGTCAATAATATTACTGTTCATTCAAATAAAGTAGCAGCTGTACATGCAGATGCAGAAACTCAGTTTGCACTTCCCAAGCCCATCGTCAAACCTTGGGAACAGCTTGTCCACAACAAGCATAGAACTAGTCTTCGATATGACAAGGACTTGTCCTTTCATATTCCAGACTACTGAAAGCCCATTCAGTTTCAGAGTGCTGGATTCATTCATGACAGTTCACCTGCTCCTCATGATAGTTCAACTTCAGCTATTCCAGACTCTGCCCCTCTTCCACAGCAACAACAACAACAGATCGTGAAATGCCAACACTGTGACCGAGTTGGTCATTTGAAAGATCATTGTTTTGATCTTCATCCATGTAAGCACTATCATAAAACCAGTCATTCTTCAAACAGATGCTTCAAAAACAAACGTCCTTCAAGAACAAAGATTCATCTTGGATGGATCGCTTCTTCGCAATGGGCATCAACAACCAAGAAGATATTCCAAACACATGTCAAAACTTGTTCCAGAGTATTGAAAAGTCTTGGAGTTGAGTTTTCTCCATCATCTCACCTTGTATCTGACAGGGGGGAAATGATGGTCATCTACAAGCTTCAAAGTCACATCAAGCGAGCTTGAGCCACAACCTGCCACGCCATTTTCAGAGTTGTAGCCAGAGACAAATATGCCCGTGAACATGCCTTAAGTTGGCAATCTTAAGTTGGCAATCTCGGACACTTCCTCTAGTAGAAGACTTCAACTTCTTGCCAATTTCGGAAGGATTCCAGGAACGAAATTGAGAACACTTCCTCTAGCAGAAGACTCCAGCTTCTTGCCAGTTTTGGAAGAGTTCCAGGAATTGCATCAAGCATTCCAAAGTTGTTGGTCATCCTTAAAGCATCATAGGTTGAGACTTCCCTTTTCAGGTTGAAGTTTTCCCTTTTATGTGGGGTGAGACCTCCCTTTATTGGTTGAAGGTTTCCCTCTTCAGAACAATAGGAGCACTTCCTCTAGGAGAAGACTTCAGCTTCTTGCCAATTTTGGAAGAGTTATGGGAACTGCACTAAGCGTTCGAGTGTTGGTGGTCATCCTTAAACCACCACCTTTTATACCAACATTTCAGAGAGCACATTCAGCCTAGTGATGCCATGCATTTTTGCAGATTTTGTATTCGAGCTCTCTTCTTGGACTCACACATAACCCTTCGGATTAAGGGGGGGAATGTTGGACACCTAATCCTCAATGGGTTAGTGTGGAAGCCGAATGGACAAAAGGAGTCCAAGAGACCTTGGGATGTGAATCCGAACGGTCACAACAATGTACTATAAATGTATATCTGATGTTAATAAAAAATGTACTGCATGATTTATCTTTCGTATTTCTCTTGCTCCCCATGTGCGTTTAACAAGATTTTATACATTATTATTAAAATTTGAATATTTAGGATTTTTTTTATTTAGTCGAGTCATTTACCAATTGAATGGGAAAGTACAAGTCAAGTCATACAAATGGTTTGGGCCAAACCATTTTGATCTAAGTCTCATAATTTTAGGCTAGATTAATTAAATTTCCTAGAGGATATGTAAATAAAACATTTGTAATACAAAAATAAGAGTTCATAAACTCTAGAAGTTTTACTAAGTATTTAGGATGCAAACTCTAGAAGTTTTAATCATCCCATTAGTGAAGCCTTGCTAGAATGAGTAACAAAGCTAACATGTGCCAATCATGGCATGAAATTAAACCATAAATAAGATAGGGTTGACCTAATTAGGGTTAGACTAGAATAGTTGAAACTAGATTTTGTGAAACAAGAAATGATAACCAAGGACTTTGTGAATTGTTTTATAAAAAAATTTGATGTCAAGGTAAAATATTTAGAGAAAAAGGTTACTTGTCAAACTCAGAAGTCAATCATCCAAATAAATTTACATGCTTTTGAAAACACAATTTGTGATTGTTTTCTTTTACTTGATGAGATTAAGAAAAACATTTACAATGGTGACAAAACACAAAGCCTTAGGGTTGAATTGCTTTCCTTTTAAGTTCAGCAAATCAACCAAGGAACTCATAATGCCTAACTTCATTAAGTCTTAAGAGTTTAATGACACTGAATTAAAAATCAAACATTAAAATACATCAATAAGGCATCATAAAAGATACCTAAACCAACTCATTCTAGAATAATCACCAATTTGGGGGCCATTCATGTACTCAAAATATAGACTAATATAATAGGGAGGGCCTTGGCTATCATATTTTGGGACTAACTTCTAGGTACAAGAAATCCATCACGTTGGTTTTGAATTTTACACTATGCATTGCCTCTCAAGCCCTAGCTGGGCATAATTATAGTCTTGACACACGAGAGAGGAATAGAGCATGGTACCTTATTTTCAAATTTCCAGGAAGAAGCTCTTGCACTTTACCCCGTGTAGTCAGGACTTACAATTTGACACTTCCCCCTTCAACCTACATATATAGATCTCCTACTTTCCTCGGAGGGAAGGGTGTAAGGAACCAACGACTCAACTAATAGAATAGATAGAAGCACTTAACAGAGCCCCTCGTACCCACAAATCTAGCCATAATTATTAGGATGAAAAATAGGATAACAACATCTTTGAGTTTTTTTATTGAGGTTTATCGTTCATGTTACTCTTGGTTGGTGAATAGTGTTACGGCCTTGCCAGAAGATTGATATTGAGAGCGAAAAAAGAAGAGAACGCTTTCCTCCAGGTTAGGTAATGATCGCTTTCACTTGTCACATGTTTAAGAAGGGCTTACAAAAATACTGGACTTCAAGAAGCAGCAAAATGGGAAAGAATCAAACAACGATATTTTTCTCTATCCTCTGATGCAAAGCAAAAAAAAGGTGAAGGAATTCAAAATCAGATGAAGGTTTCAACGTTTTCAGTGTTGTTGTCTCCCATCGATGAGGGGCGACAAGGTGAAAATCAATGGTTACTGCTTGTTTTCAACATGGGAGCTCATTACGAAACAATTCTATGGGAACAATAGAAAAAAGGATATCCCGACACAATACCATAGGGGAATTCTTCAATAGATTAATAATCAAGAGAAAGGGCATATGAAATTCTACAATGTTAATTACTTCTAACTCCCCAATACTCAAAGATGCACCCTAGGTTTCTCATTTTCCACAAAAAAATACATTCATGTTACAATTAGAAAATGTCGAGAGATATCAGAAAATGTGCTTACCATAGAAGTTGAGGACTGACTAGCCATGAGTGTGAATAATATGTTTGCAGTGAATTTTGACTTGGAAATAGCAGGAAAACCCTAGCGGACCGTTCGTTGGACGATTTTTTAGAACTCAAAATCAAGGTCTGAGAGCCTGTAATAATAGCGGGGATACGGTACTGAGCTCCGAAAAAAGCTAGTGAAATAGCGTCATGATGTCTTTGTGGCTCAATATCAAACTAACCCTAGTGCCCCCGTATGCATATCGAAATGACAGAAGCAAAAAAAAAATCCAAGTATACGCAGGACTCTAAACAAAAAATTAAACGATTTGTAAATCAACAAATTAACACAAACTTGTTATATATTCATTTAATTTTACTTTGGTCCTATATATATATATATATAATATATATAATATAATCTTGGTTGTATATCATATTAACATATATAATAATCTTACATAATAATGACAATAGTAATTGTTATTAATGTTCATTTAAATCAAAATGATTTATTAGATATTAAAAAGGTAAGCGATTTCTTTGGGATATTTAAAATTTTATTTATTTATTTGATATCATCATGATTTTACTAAATTTTAAGGTTAAGAAAATTGTTCACATCACAAATATTTCGAAAATGAGATTTAAATTCAACACACGCCAAAGACATTTCAAGGAAAAGTGTTTTTAATATCACAAATATAATAAAAGTTTTTATCTCATAACATTTTGAGAATTGACTAATATAATTTCAAAAATTAACCAAAGCTCATAAATGATAATAAAAATTGTAAATTCTATCTATTGAAATGATTGCTTTTAGAAATGTTAAATATGAAATTGTATGAATACTCATTATAAAATATTCTCCAAACAATATCGTAATATGAATGAATTTTAATCAATTATTATAATTTATTAATTGACATAAACTATACAAGAGACACTAATTGGACTGTAGGTGTAAAGAATCGGGTGCACTATTTGGGTTCTAATGTTGATGGGATATTATTGCTAGAAGGTTATTAGGTTTTATATCTTCACTTAGTTATGTTAAGTAATAGTGTGTACCTAGTTATAGATATGTCATTAACCCTTAGGAATGAAGGCCACACTTATGGAAGGTAAAGTCAACCCTGCAAAACCCAGGATCTTTTAAACACTATGCTATTAAACATGCATCTCCAGAAATCTCTCAATAGAAAACTCCCAATAAAAATCTCGTTACCAGTCAATTGCGCATACTATACTATCATTTAATTAAAAAGGTCTTCGCACCTACATTCATGGAACGCGTTTCAGGTTGGAGGCCTTCATTTCTTGCAATTCATCAAAAGCAAGAACTTTAAGTGTAAGCTTCCTGATTCACACAACGTCTCACACAAAAGCATTTACTTTTTATTTCAAGGAACAGGCCTAACCATTCGGAGATGTTAAATGAAACTTCACCTTCCATTCAGAATGTTCTGCCGACAGACAACACGCTGTTTCGGCCCATTCGTTAACGTATTTCGGTCCTTATACACGTCCTCCCAACCAGGGTTCAAAATTGAACACGTGAGGCACGTCAGGGAAGTAAGTAGAGATTTTTACACGTCAAAAAAAAATTAAAATATGATTTTTGTCATTTAAAAAAAAAATTGAAATAATATTTTAAAATTTTTTAGGAAGGGCTGTTAAATTTTCAATTTTTTTTAAATTT
>APFE031052665.1:0-54005 GCA_000404065.3 Pinus taeda
AGCCAAAGGATGGGTGCGTACCCCTGTAAAGGTCAAAAGGCATGAGTTTCATCTTTAAAAAGTTACTTGTGGTCACTTCTAGAGCTTTCTAGAAGAGTGTTTGACGTGGATTGAGCGCCTCCAAATGGTTCATGCATCCCTATGATAGAGGAACTTATCCCATCAAGAGAGGAGCTACCCCATCCAAAAGAGGGAGTATCCCATTGATGTTGGAACTGTATAACTTCCTCTAGAACACTATAAATACAGGCCTTGGGCCAGAGGAGGGGAGGTTGAAAGCTGAACATTCCAAAGGGTAGATGCTGCTGGAATTAGGACTTCCATTGTAAACTTGTGAGGAGAGATTACCATCCTTTCTAGTTCATTTGGAAGTGGGTGAGCTTGTCAAAGTAGAGGAAAACTCTTGCTGGACCCTGGGAGGAACTTGCACAACACCAAGGCTCAGGTTTTAATGGTTTCTTTTTTGTTTCCTTAATACAAATAAGTCCATTCTTCTCAATGATTTGTTGTTAATGAATTGTTTCATATACTTCTTGGTCTATATGTTGAATATGCTTTGTTTTATGGATTATTCAGGTGTTATGTAATCGTTTGATTGTTAGTGTATGCAGGTTTCAAAGTGAAGGAGGAGCTCATCTGGATCGACGAGGCTGGACTACTACAAAAAGCGTTGGACTTGAGGTAGGACCGAAAAACACTTGGTTTCTCATAGAATAATGTATGTTTAGAGAAGGATTGTTCTTAATTATCTTGTTTGTCAGTAGAGAGTCTTAGACTCCTAGGGAGGTTAGTTTTGTCAGCAAAAATAACTCTTTCCGCATGAAAAACACATTGAGGATGGTAGCCCAACTAGATTTAGATCTTAGTCATGAACATAAAGAAAGGTTATTACATTTGAATGGCTCGGATGAATTCAAAATGCAAGCCCTCCTACATACAGAGATAGTTCAACTTCAGAGGAAGATCTGGCATGAAAAATACATCAAGGAGAAGCAATTTCAAGAAGGAGACTGGGTATTGTTATATGATTCCAGGTTTAAAGACTTCAAGGGAAAGCTAAGGACAAGATGGCTCGGACATTATGTGGTGGAAAAATGCCATGACAATGGTTTAATACAAATCAAAACTATAGATGAGGAAGCCATTCCATTGCTAGTTAATGGACATTGACTTAAAATGTACAAGAGGCCTTCATCAAAACAATATTTCATTTAGAATATCAATAAGACAATGATGATGGTGGAGAAAATTTCAGCTCCTCCCTCATAAATTCACTGAAATAAGAAGAAAAAGAATCAAGATTCAGGTGAAAACCTCTTTGAGGCGGCCTAGGTGTTATATATATTACCTAGTATATATGAGGATATGACGCTTTCATTTATAGTTATTTAACTATAATTATATTCATGTGCTATATATATAAGAAAACAAGAACAAAACATAATTGTTATATGCAGGTGGATGAGAAAGACAATCAAGGAGCAAAGAGAAAATCCAAAGGGAACCCTACCTCCGATATATCATCTCCACTCCTTACCATGCATCCCTCCATCAATTCCATTGTTTTTCACTTCATTGCTTCAATTCATGTGAATATTGTGTTTTCTATAGGATCCCCTCAATGGTAGATCGGTTAGATCCCCAAAATTCATTCTAGACATTGTTGGGCATGGAATCCTTGCGAGGCATGTTTTGGGGCTCAAAGCCTGTGTTTTGACTAAATAATGTTGTAAATCCCCACAAATTGTGGGCGCAGAAGTATTTCACTGTCATAGGGTTGTCTGCCGTAATTTGTAATGTAATGTCAGCCTACCCATGGTCTGTAGACCATGTGATTGTATAAACAAAGCAAGGAACTAATTGTAAAAGAAGAAATGTGGAAGTATGAGATAGAGAAATAGAAGCATAGAGCAAGTGCAAAGTGTGTCTTGGGTCACAAAGTAGGAGAAGGCTCTATAGCTGAGTGTGCAGAGGCCTAGTTGTCTGCAGCTAAGTGCTTGGACCCCTGCAGCTGAGTGCGCAGGGCGGAGTCGAGTTTGTAACCGAAGGAAGAGTATAATAAAGAGAAGTTTTATCTAAATTTTGTGTATATATTCTTGAGTTATTACATGTTTGATATCAATTGCGAATATATTGTCTATTTACTACATGCACTTGTATGAATTATTTATATTTCTAAGTATACTTTAGACATGCAAGTATGCTAGGTTAATAAACTAATAGTGAAATACTAGTAAGGACTTGGGTGATAACAATGTTCACCCCCCAAGTAGGGCTGCACGAAGGCAACATCACAAGCTGTGAGGTACGGGTAAGTGCACGTAGTGACGTGCATGCAGGGATGAACCATGAACCACTTGAACTCATCAGACATCTCCAAGGTGTGGAAACCTGGTTCTCGCACCCTCCCATACTTCTTTGGGTGAGACCTCAATCCTTGCTCCATGAAATGTTGTCGAGAGGGCTAGTAGTACTGGGATTTGTTTGGCTAAAATCACCTCCAAACCTGGGTCAGGCCCCAACAAGCCAACAAATGGTTCCGTTGTCAGGACTGGGATCTACATGAGGGATTTTTGATGTTGTGTCATTTTAATCCAACAAAGAAAGAAATTGAAGGGTGGCTAGATAGAAAAATTCATGAGTTCGTAGCACAGGAAAATAGGAATCCATGAGTATCGAAGGAACAGTTGTTAGCATGCTACTTATATATGGAAATCCATGAAATTTTCTTTATGTCCTTCCCCTCTCAGTTGTATAAGTGGATCTTGAAGCTAGTAGACAGTCAGGGAAGGTGTAGGCTCAACAAATCAATTGTGTGGACTCCAGAATGGCTGCATAGACTAGAAGTGTCGAAAGATCAGATTGCGCACACTGTAGACCATTGGCTTGATCGAATCATAGGAGGGCTTATCACCTAGTTCGCGGTAGATATTTTAGTCAGCTACAGGGAGGCAGAACGATGCTTCCTCAAAGGACCACGAGGTAAGTACATTAAATATTTGAACACTTGGATGAAAATGCTACTATGTGAAAAGCGGGTTATGCGAATAAATTTATGTTTGGGGCTACGCGAAGTAGGAGGATCTACAGAAATGAAGAATTAGAGACTAGTCCCTTGATTTCAACTATGTAGGAGAGTTAGGAGGAGCTCACGAATGTTTCACCAAGAAGTGTGATCAGTCCGATAAGAAAGTGAATTCTACGCATACCACCCCCACTCACACCACCACTAGTTTCCCCATCCTCACCTCCATCTCGCCCACACCACCTCCACCACCACCACAGTTTAATATGGCGAGAACAATAAAGTTTCTGGTATTTAGAGGAGTAGGAAACGAAGATCTTGACCAATTTTGTTTCATAGTAAAGGTTGTCTGGGAAGCACAAGGAGTCATTGATGATAATATTAGGAAGGCAAAATTGGTTAGCACATTACAGAATCACACACTGACATGGTACATAAAGAATTCCAATGACAATCCAAACGTAGGGATTGTAGATATACAAGTTGCGCTAAATAAGGAATTTAGCAGACTGAAATTAGAGACACAGTTGATCATCTAATTTAAGGAAAGAGTGATGCTTCCAGGCGAGACCCCCTAGGAGCTGAATTAGAGACTGAAGGGTATGATTTGTGCAACCAGCATGACCTTGACAGATGGGTAGCACTGCACATGGTTTGTACCATCACTAACACCACATCTAAGGACCGCGTTTTCACAGTAGAAGCTATCTACTGAGGCCAAAGCCTTAGAGATGACAATGAGGCTATACAAGACCCCGATACGAGATCCTAGCCTAGGAGTGCAATAGATCCATGCGTAGTTGAAAAATTTGTGTCTTGAGATGCAAAGTTTAAAACAAGATAGAATAACTTGGCAAGAGGGGTGCGAAGAGGTATGGTGCATAAAATGCAAGTGCGAGGGGCACGGCAAGGACCATTGTCTAGTTCTTGCGAACTACCTAGCAGGAGGAGGGCCAATGCCATTAAGACCAAAGGCACAAGTTGGGCCAAGTGTGACACCTATATTATGGTGCATGATTTTTCAGATAGGAGGGAAGCATGCCACAGATAACTACCATTTGTATACGCAGACATCCCAATAGTTGTTCTATAGTTTCTATAGGTCAGTGGCCATGATGAGAGTACCTATAGAATTTATGAATTGATGATGGATCGAACTCCTACCTATAGGGTTCAAACATAAATACGAGTTGTCAATCAAAATGTAGGAATGGTGTGCACTGGATTTCATAGGTGCAGATGAGGTCAGGGTGGAATGGGATGAGGAAGGGGTCATGGATAGATGATTTGTTACAATTGCAGAGGGCCAGGGGATTATGCCTGCAATTGTACAAATCTGACAAAAGCATGATGTTTATATTATACCCAGTTTGATCATTAAACAGAGGACTGCCACACACTGATAGTGAGGTTGCACGATAAAGGAATACTCTAGGCTCCCCCGACTAAGAATCTACAAATGATGAGGTCTGAGCCACATGAAGAGGACCCAAATGTAAACATCGTGCTCTGAAGCGGTTTTGCAATAGGAGATAACAAGGGCAGGCAACCCGAAGAAAGTGCTTGGGTTCACAAGGCTCCTACAAAGGAACCAGAGTTCAATTTGCAGCACACAAAGGGTACATTCATGGAAGCTAAGAAGAGCTTCGTAGAGGCCTCCACTTCAGGTAGTAAGGACAAACTAGAATTGGAGATGGACCCATCAATGCTTACTACCTTTCTAGAGACATGCATGAAGCTGTTGTGTGACAACAAGGCTGTGAAGGGACTGCAAGAACTCATCACTAGGTGCACTGGGTTAGGAGAACCACACATAGTCTGGAACCTCATGAAGAACACAACGTGAATAGGAAAGGAGATGATATTGACTGTGCAAATTGGGGAATATGAAATGGATCAAGTGATTATGGATTTAGGATCAGATGCGAACATACTTCCAAAGTAGACATGGGAGCACATGGGCAGGCCCACACTACAATGGTTCCCTATTCAATTGTGAATGGTTAACCAAAAGAAGATCCTACAGATGGGAATATTTCAGGGAATAATGGTAGACATAGAAGCTGTGAACGCGCTTTCATATTTTGAAGTGATAGAGATTGTCGATAATAGTAATCCCTATCCCATGCTACTGGGAATAGATTGGGCCACTCATATGAACAGAGTGATAAATCTGAAGAAGTGCAAAATGATTTTTGAGAAAAAGTCACTACACATAGTGGTACCTTTACACCCTACGGAAGGATCGTGCTACACAGAGCCAATGTGCAATGATGAAAGCGATGATGATCTAGACTATATCTACAAGATAATTGCATGAGAGCAGGACTGGGTGAATCTAACAACATATGGTAGGATTTTATGGGAGCGTGAAAGATCCTGCACATTAAATTCAGATGAGAAAATAGAATGATGGCAGAACTAGTTACACAAAGTAACCACGCTCAATTGCAACATGATGGTATGATCACTACGCTGCATGCCAATAGAGGTAAGGGATCTGCCTATGTATAACAGGTTGATAGTGGTGGATGAATTCATGACCAGATTTGAAAGAGAAGTGCTAGAACAACAATGTTTTGATGCTCTGAAATGGGCACTTTGTGCTACACCTACAAGGTGGTGGGGTACACATCAAAGAAGTTTTGAGAACTGGTGTGACTGCAAAAGAATGATGGTTATATGGTTTGGGAAAACTCAGATATGGCTAACAAACAAATATGATGGATGGGATGATCCATGTGCACACCTCGCAAAATGGACCAAGGTCTACGGGGAAGAACCACAACCTCAGTGGGTGCATCTCTTCTGTCATAGCCTGGATATCATACCCATGAATTGGTATACTATGATAGAGCTCTGCCATGGCACGAGTGAATGGGATGTCTTGCACGAAGGATTCCTGTTAACCTTCACATTTGAGGATCATTGGTGGGATATTGTTGATGATGCACTACAAGTAGTAAAAGCAGCTATCTTCGAAATACCCCACAAGCCAATGGAAGTACATTAGCCGAAATGGGCAACCCAACTGAACTACACACTGAAGTGTTACAATGTAAATATTGAGGAGGATGATGAGGACCCACAAAATATTAACATTCTTAAAATTGAAGGCTATCGTGAGGTTCAAGGACCATTGATTAAGGATCCCAGCATCACCATGCCACTAAAAATGAAGAAGGTAAACATTGGGATAGAGGCGGAACCAAAGCATGCAACACTCGATGACTATTGGGATGATGCCATGATGGATAAGGTCGTTGAGTTACTCCGCAAATACCAAGATTTATTCTCAACCAAAATTATAGATTTAAAAGGGATAATTGGCGACTTAGGGATGATGAAGTTCACCCTAAAACCCAACAAGAAGCTAGTCAAGCAGAGGCCTTACCAATTGAATCTGAGGTACAAGGAAAAGGTCCACGTAGAATTAGACAAAACGCTTGCAGCTGAAATTATTGAGCCGGTGGAAGAATCTGACTGGGTAAGCCCTATGGTAGTACAGGAGAAAAAGCAGAAGGGTGAAATAAGAATATGCGTGGACCTCAGGAAGCTGAATGACACCTATGTACATGACACATTCCTGACACCATTCACAGATGAAGTATTGGAAAAGGTTGGTGGGCAAGAAGCATACTTGTTCACGGATGGGTTCTTGTTGGGTGTGGAGAGTGATTATTTAGAGGTCTTTGTTTTAGCCAGATCTATACCCCAGGAAGTTTGTACACCCCTCCACGCAGGGGGAACTTGTCCCCCTTACATGGGTTCGGGGGGGCCGATTCGCCCCCACTAGGGGGTCTGGGGGCCAGTGACGCCTCGGCGGGGGGGTTTCAGGGGCAACGCCCTCAAAGCTAAAAATAGATGTAAAATTGCCTTGTAAAAGTATAGTAATTTCTAGTCAATCTCGACTGTTCATTAGGCGGATGATCTGATGGTATAACTTATGTTTAGTTTAGGCTTTTTTGCCATAGAAGGAAACCCCTCTCTTTGTATGAGTGAATTGTATTGAGGCTATGCAACAAATGTGTATTCTCCTAGCAAGAAATAGAGAGGTGAGGCTGCAAGAGAAAACAGAGGATATTACAGTGGATCTATTGTAGGTTGTGTCTCTTCATTTGGTTAGATAATAGAAAGGAAGGACTGGTTGTTTGGGGTGGACTTAGCCCAAACTAGGTGAACCACATATATCTGTGTCTCTCTAGTTTTATGCATTTTCTGTGTTTATATTTATGCAATATTCTATGTGTTGCATTTCTTTGTAATATATAATTTTCTAACAACTAGTATCAGTGCTAAAGGTCTATTTGGTTGATAAACTCACAGGAAATAAGGGTACTTCATTCGAGTGGGAGCAATGGTGGAAGATGGTAAGTTTAGGGTCGATAAATTTAATGGCCAAAACTTCTCACTGTGGAAGATGCAGATGGAATATTACCTGTATCAGAAAGATCTGTAGCTACCATTGGGCAGAAAAACAAACATGACGATGGGTATGACAGATGAAGAATGGAACCTTCTTGATAGAAAGGCACTCAGAATAGTACGGTTTTGCCTCACAGCGTTGGTCGCCTTCAACATTTCGAAGGAAACAATGATAGAGGGTTTGATTAAGGCATTGGTGAAACTATATGAAAAACCCTCGGCCTCAAACAAGGTATTTCTTATGAAACAGTTATTTAATATGAAGATGTCGGAAGGTGGAGCTGTTGCAGACCATTTAAATGATTTTAATACTATTACAGGTCAGTTAAGTTCTGTAGGTGTAAACTTTGATGATGAAGTTAGAGCTCTGTTATTCTTGTGATCATTTCTAGAAGGTTGGAATGGTTTAGTAATGGCCATTAGTAACTCTGTTTCTGGATCTAATACTTTAAAGTTTGATGATGTTGTCAGTGCTATCCTTAGTGAGGAAATGCGATGGAAAAGATCCAGTGAGGCATTGAGTAATGCTTTAAGTGAAGAGTCTAGGGGAAGAAAAATGGAAAGAGGAAAGAGCTCAGGATATCGCAGTAAATCAAGGAAAGGCAGATTCAAGTCTAGATCGGGGATTGTGTGCTGGAAATGCAGAAAGAAAGGACACCTAAAGAAAACTGTAGATCTTAGAAGGGAAAAGAAGGAGATGCACAACAAGAAAACAATCATGAAGAAAATGGGAAAGGTGAGGTGTTACAAGATGCTTTGATTCTTTCTTTCGAAAACATTACAGATTCTTGGGTGGTAGATTCAAGGGCCTCATTCCATGCCACACCTGATAAGAAATATTTTCATGACTATGTTCAAGGAGATTTTGGACAAGTCCGTTTCGGTGATGATAAACCCTATAAAATTGTTGGAATGGGTAAGATTTTTGTAAAACAACATATTGGAAACCAATGGCTACTAAAGGAGGTAAGGCATGTTCCAGATTTGAAGAAAAATCTGATTTCAATAGGGTAGTTAGGTGGTGAAGGTTGTGTGACAACTTTCACAGATAGAGCTTGAAATTTCACCAAAGGAGCCCTGGTAATAGAAAAAGGTGGAAGGGTTTGTACATTGTATTTATGCAATGGTATTTCTAACTCTTTTAATGCTTTAACTTCCAAAGGAGTAGATGTAGCACTATGACATCATGGGCTCTGACACATGAGTGAGAAGGGGATGAAGATTCTTCACTTAAGGAATTTGTTTCCGGGTTTGAAGAATGTTGATTTGGACTTCTATGAGAATTGCATTTATGGAAAATAGAAGACAGTCGGATTTCTCAGAGTTGGGAAAGAAAAGAAGAGCGAAAAATTAGAGCTTGTGCATATAGACGTATGGGGACCTTCTCAGGTATCATCTCTCGTTGGCTCTCATTATTATGTTATTTTATTGATGATGCAACTAGGAAAACTTGGATTTATTGTATTGAAAATAAATCTGATGTATTTGATACTTTCAAGAAATGGAAAGCTTTGGTTGAGATTGAGACAAGAAAGAAATTGAAGTGTCTCAGATCAGACAATGGAGGTGAATATTGCAACAAAGAGTTTGATAGGTATTGTTCAGAGCATGGAATTCGCAGAGAGAAGACAGTTCCAAGAACACCACAAGAAAATGGTGTGTCAGAAAGGATGAACAGAACAATCATGGCAAGGTGCATGAGATTGCATACAAGATTGCCTTTACAGTGTTGGGCAGATGCTATAGATACTTTTGTTTATCTAATAAACAAAGGACCTTCAAGTTCCTTGGATGGTGGTGTTCTATAGGAAGCATGGACAGTTAAAAAGGTAAATTGCTCCTTTTTAAATCTTTTTGGTTGTGAGGCCTTTGTCCATATTAATAAAGAAAATAGAACAAAACTTGAGGGAAAACAAAGAAATGTACCTTTATTGGATATGGTGTTAATGATTTTAGTTATCGCTTATATGATTATGAAAATCACAAAATCATTAGGAGCAGATATGTAATTTCCAATGAAAAGGTCTTGTATAAGAATCAGTTGCAGGAAAAGAAACAGGAAAAATAAAACAAGGAATACACAGTTCTTGATGAGATCATTGAAATGGTAAAGGTGCTTGAAAATAATAATAATCAACAACCACAACAAAAAAAACCACCACAATAGCAATAGGCACCCCAAACACCTAAAAGTGGTGTTAGAAGATCTACCAGGATAAGTATATCCCTTGAACGATACTCTCCTTCATTATATTATGTATTGTTGACTGATTCTGGTGAACCCCAAATGTTATGAAGAAAAAATTCAAGTTGAGAATAGGGAGAAGTGTGAGCTAGCCATGGAAGAAGAGATGGACTCCTTAATGCATAACCAGACTTGGGATTTAGTCGGGTTGCCTACAGGAAAAACTACATTGAAGAATAAATTGGTTTACAGGCTGAAGGAAGAAGATGGAGGAAAACAAAGGTACAAAGCTAGACTTGTGGTGAAGGGGTTTGCACAGAAGAAAGGTATTGATTTTGATGAAATATTTTCTCGTGTTGTTAAAATGACTTCAATCAAAACTATTTTAAGTCTAGTAGCAGTTGAACATTTTCATCTTGAGCAGTTAGATGTAAAGACAACCTTTCTGCATGGGGATTTGGAGGAAGAGATATATATGCAGCAGCCACAAGGATATGAGGTAAAAGGGAAGGAGAAACTAGTCTGCAGGTTAAAGAAGAGCTTGTATGGCTTAAAACAGGCTTCAAGGCAGTGCTATCTAAAATTTGACAAGTTTATGTCTAAATAAGGTTATACTAGATGTCACTCTGCTCATTATGTTTATCTGAAAATGCAAAATGATGGTAGCTATAATATATTGTTATTGTATGTAGATGACATGCTTGTTGTAGGGTCTAACATGCAGGAAATAAATGTGCTCAAAAGAAAATTGGAAAATTCATTTGCAATGAAGGATTTGGGAGCTGCAAAACAAATCCTTGGTATGAGAATAACTAGAGACAGGGAAAATCACAAATTAACATTGTCTCAAAACGAGTACATACAAAAGGCGTTGAAAAGATTTAATATGCATAATGAAAAACTAGTTAGTACACCTTTTGCTAGCCATTTCAAACTTAGTAAGGAAATGTGCCCAAAGACCAAAGAAGACATGATTATATGTCTAAATTTCCATATGCATCAGCAGATGGAAGCTTAATGTATGCAATGGTCTGCACAAGGCCTGATATTACACATGCACTGGGAGTTATAAGCAGGTACATGAACAATCCAGGAAAGGAACATTAGATGGTAGTGAAATGGATTCTCAGATATTTTAAAGGTACCACAAATCAACCATTATGCTTTGGTGGTTCAAACATTTCTCTACAGGGATATGTTGATGCAGATATGGCAAGTGACAAAGATAACAGGAGGAGCATTACAGGATATGTATTTGCTGTAGTTGGAACAACTATCAGTTGGGTTTCAAAAATCAAAAGTGTTGTTGTACTTTCAACAACCAAAGTAGAGTATGTTGCTGTTATAGAGGCTAGTGAAGAAATGATTTGGTTACAAAGGTTTATGGGTGAATTGGGTAAGGAGCATGATATGGGCACATTATACAGTGATAGCCAAAGTGCCATTCATCTTGCAAAGAACTTAGCATTTCATTCCAGGACTAAACATGTATACCTCAAGTACCATTTCATACGATCAGTGTTGGAAGATGGAGAGTTGAAGCTGGAAAGGATACAAACTAGCCAGAATCTTGTAGATAGGCTAACAAAAGTTGTAACTAGGGAGAAACTGAGAATATTCTTAGTTTCAACTGGCCTGCAAAGATGACAATGAAGATGAGAAACAACCAGGTCCAAAGAGGAGTCATTGTCCAGCAAATGAAGTAGCGGTGGAGTTGCTAAAATCATTCTCCAAGTGGGAGATTGTTGGGTGTGGAGCATGATTATTTAGAGGTCTTTGTTTCAGCCAGATGTATATCCTAGGAAATTTGTACACACCTCCACACAGGGGGGTGCGGGGGGGATTTGTCCCCCCCGCAGGGGTCCAGGGGGGCTGATCCCCCCCCAGTTGGGGGGTCTGAGGGCTAGTGGTCACCCAGCGGGGGTTTCGGGAGCAGCGCCCCTGAAGCTAAAAATAGATGTAAAATTTCCTTATAAAAGTATAGTAATTTCTAGTCAATGTGGGCTATTCATTAGGCAGATGATCTGACGGTAGAAATTATGTTTTGTTTAGGGTTTTTTGCCCTAGAAGGAAAATCGTCTCTTTGTATGAGGGCATTGTATTGAGGCTGTGTAATAGATGTGTATTCTTTGTGCGAGAAACAGAGAGGTGAGACTGTGAGATAAAATAGAGGATATTACAACGGATCTATTGTAGGTTGTGTCTCTTCATTTTTTTGGATAATAGAAAGGAAGGACTGGCTGTTTGGGGTGGATATAGCCCAATCTGGGTGAACCACGTATATCTGTGGCTCACTGGTTTTATGCATTTTTTGTGGTTATATTTATGCAATATTCTATGTATTCCATTGCTCTGTAATATATAATTTTCTAAGAGTTCTCAAGGTACCATTATATCAAAATCACGCTGGAAGACAGAAGCAAGACAAACTTCACAATGGAATCGGGTTACTTTCAATACACCATTATGCCATTTGGATTAAAGAACATGTCAGCCATCTTTTCATGCATCGTTGTTGTGGCATTCAAAGAATACATCCACAAGTTCGTGGAGGTCTATCTAGATGATTGGACTGTCTTCGAATTGGTTAAACATCATGTAGCAAGCTTACACTTGATGGTGGATACTTTCTAATGACACCAGATTATGCTAAACCTTAAGAAGTGAACATTCCTCATTCCCTTTGAAAACCTGTTGGGACACATGGTCTGCAAATAGTAGTTGATGGTGGACCCTGCGAAGATTGTAGTAATTTTAAATTTGGAAGCACTGCGAAGTGTTAAACAAATGTGCACTACATTGGGACACACAAGATACTACAGTAAGTTCATCAAAAGCTATGCCCAAATCACTGTGTCAATGGAGAAATTATTGAAAAATGATATCACATTCTGCTAGAATGATAATTGGATGAAAATCTTGGATGTCCTAAAAGGGAAATTGGCCTCCACTCCAATCCTGGTCTTCCCAAAATGGGATGTGGAGTTTCATGTCCATGTTGATGCATCATGTATTATGCTAGGATAAGTGCTCACACAAGAAACTGATGAGGGCTTGGACCACCCTATCACATTTGCAAGTCATAGATTGTCTAAACCTACGAAGAACTATTCCACAAATGAGCGCGAGGGGTTAGCGATGGTATATGCGCTCCAAAAATACTGACACTATTTGCTAGGAGGACATTTCAAGCTATATATAAACCATTTTGCACTAAAATACTTGGTGAATAATCCTGTGTTAGGGGGAGGCATACGTAGGTCACTTTGAGATCATGGTCAAACCTAGATGCCTGAAAGCAGGATCAGATCACTTGCCGCATATTGAGATGAGTGAGGAACCTACTAGTTTGGAGGAAGGATTACCTGATACATAGCTCTTTGCGATGCATGTCATGGATGGGCAGTTTGAAGATATAATCCATTTTTTGACAATAGTGATTGTGTCGAAGGAATATTTTGTCTAATAGAAGAAGGAATTGGTGGTGTGCACGGTGGATTTTTTTTTCATTGCGGGGCACCTTTACAAAATGTGAAATGATGAGATCTTGTGAAGATATGTACCTGAATTTAAACGAAGTTAGATCCTAACAGAAGCACATGGGGGCACTACTGGAGGACACTATGTAGGATGCATGACCACACAAAATATGCTTCATGTAGGGTTATGGTTGCCAACCCTTCACCAGGATTCAAAAACATACTGTAAGGCCTGCAATATATGTCAAAGGACCTGAAAACCATCGTGAAGGGACAAGATGACGTTGAATCCACAAATAACACTACAACCATTTGAGAAATTGGAAATTCACTTTATGGGACCTATTAAACCTTATGAAAGACAGGCACACACTACATCATCACTGCGACAGAGTACCTAAAACGATGGGCAGAATCATAGCCAGTCAAAGACTACATGGCTACTACAGCTGCAAAGTTCTTGTTCGAAAACATGTTGACCTGATTTGGCTATCTGAAAATCTTAATGAGTGATCATGGAACATATTTCCTAAACAAAACCATCAATGTGCTCACAAAAGAATTCCAGGTGTATCATTAGAAAAAGTACACCGTACCAGCCACAAGCCAATTGGACTATAGAAGTCTTCAACAAAATACTAGAGACTACGCTGACCAAAGTGTGGAATGCGCAGTGAAGCGATTGTTGAAAATAATACTGAGAGGGGGGGTGAATCAGTATTATCTAGTTCTTTTAACAAATCTTCGTTATTTACACTTTGAATTATTTTGCATATCAGTACCATAAAATAATGAGCAAGAAAACAGACAGTCACATCAAAGAACACCAGATATAAGGTGGAAACCCAATGTGGGTGAAAACCACCTGCTGCAATATGTCTCTATCTTCTTTCAAATTAGAAACTCCTTTTACAATGGTCTTGTACTGGTGCAGTCCTTTACCAGTACGCAGGCTGCAACCTGCAGAGAGCTACAACTCTCTCTCGTTTTCCAGTCTCTCCTGGAAGGGAGCTACAACCCCCTACTTCTTTTCTTTCAAGGACCACTTTTCATAAATTTTCAAACTGGATCCATAAATATCAAATGATCATCAAGTACCAGTAAGTCACCCAGATAACCAGATCCACAATAACAGTAAACTAAACCCAGAACACCTTATCAACAAAAAATCAGTCAACAAAATATCTTAAGACAGATACGCAATTTCCTTTTCTCTGGCCTGTGGCGTCTCCGCACTACACCTTCTGTGGCGCCTCTGTGGCGTCTCTGCACTGCGCCTTCTGTGGCGCCTCTGTGGCATCTTTGCACTGTGCCTTCTGTGGCGCCTTCGCACTGCGCCTTCTATGGCGCCTCCGCACTGCGCCTTCTGTGGCGTCTCCGCACTGTGCCTTCTGTGGCGCCTCTGTGGCGTCTCCTCATTGCGCCTTCTGTGGCATCTCCGCACTGCGCCTTCTGTGGCGCCTTCGCACTGTGCCTTCTGTGGCAGCTCCGCACTGCCCCTTCTGTGGCGCCTCTGTGTTGCGCCTTCTATGGCACCTCTGTGGCGTCTCTGCATTGCGCCTTCTGTGGCGCCTCCACACTTCCACAGCTACAGCGCTCGAGAGATCACCCTTCACAGATTCGCTTTCCACTTCACTTTCATAGAGATCGAGCTTTTGAAACAATAACCCAATATTTTAGATCTTAAGATATTCAACCCAAAAGCATACTCTAGCCAACTGATCTCCTTCCTCTTATATAGGCAAGCTCTTCCTAAAATCATGGATCATGGGGCTCAATAATAATAATAATATAAAACAATACCACGGGCCAAAACCATAATAACACAATTCCGTCAGCTAAATACCAAGAGTTAAACATAAGAAACCCCACGTGTGCTTTTCTCTGCCTTGAAGTAAGTGAACTGGGGTTACGCACCTTATGAATGGGTAAAATACCAAGGGTTAAACATAAGGAACCCCACATGTGTGCGCTTTACTGCCTTGAAGTGTGTGCACTGGGGGTACGCAGCTCATGAATGGGTAACCTGCGTGTCTGGACGCAATCCCTGCACGGCGTACCTGCGGGTACGCATCTTCTGAACTGTTCTCCTACGTACTTCTTAATTCTCATCATATTGAGAGCCATGCCATGGGTGTTTCCATCAAGTACAACATCTGTAACATATAACCATACCAAAAACATAATGCCAACATTATGTGTTTTGTAGGCATCTATTCCAGTCTTTCATTACTGCAATAAGTAGAATTTCAATTCTCTCAATTAGGGTAAAATTCTCCTCTGTCAATTGGTAATCAAACTTCTTCTAAATCAATAGAAGGCTGGTTTGAGAAGCCTTAATAGTCTATCACCCCAGCTTAGTAGTGACAAAGAGTGGACCCATTACATCTATTTGTGTATACAACACTGTCACCTCCAAGTTTGTGCAAACCCGAGGTTGATGAAGTAAATTTGGTAGCCCCAGGAGTTGCAGCATTCTTACTACAATACTAGAGCTCATCAATACTCATCTATGATAGGCTCTATATATCTCACCCCTTATAATGGATCCAATGCCATAATGACTCTCATGTTGTCCATTTTCCTTTTCTTTAAGTTGATTATAGCCAGATTATCAAATGACCAATCCAGTTCAAATCATGTTGGATGGGTTGCTGTCATCCACAATTTCTATCAATTCAAAGTATGAAATAGTGCGAACTCCTTCAATGTCTACTACCACATCAGATAGTCTTCCTAAGGGGAGGATCTTCTTCTGATCAGCCATTCTCAACTAAATTGGTGACCATTTTGACTTTTGTTTACCCATCAATTCCCAAGTCTTCTTTGGTAACACATTGACATCAAATCCTAAATACAAAATAACCTGATCCATTTCATATTCTCCAATCTACGTGGTAAGTTTCATTTCTTTTCCATTTCTTCTCTTATGTTGATATAAATTTTTAACTGTGGATAACTGGCTCCATGGTACTTATTTAGAAGCACATGAATCTATCAATTCTTGCAACCCTTATACAATGTTCTGGTTTCTTAATAGCTTCATGCAAGTTTGTAGGAAAGATTTTAAAATAACTGGGTCCATATCTTCTATCGCATATGCCATTATGTCATAGTTATTCTTCTGTTTTGGCTATGCGCTAGAGGTCAAAGCTCCAACATCCATAAAGCTTCGCCTTGATGCCATAAACACTTCTTTTTCCTTATGAACATCAAAGGAAAGAACTTTCTCTGTGGTGTTTCTTACCCATGTGGCTTTAGTGTCCTTCTTTCCATCTGCTTTATCATTTGTAGTCGCAACTCCACTCCTTGTTACAATATTAATTGGAGGTTCATCGAACCTCAGTTCTGCAGTCATCATTTGAATGTTATGTGTCAGCAGTTGATTTTTATTTTCTTGCATTTTTTCCATAAGCATCAGTCACTCTTCAATTACATGACCAAATGATTTTCAATACTTACATGTCGTAGTAGGATTCTAACGGTTTCTTGTGAAGTGACCTGCCTAGCCGCAGTTGTAGAAGATAATCTACCCACAACCTCGACCAACTCTTCCACCTTGACCACTGCGTTGTCTGCTTCCTTCATGTCCTTTTTCTTCAGATTGCATTCTATATGTGTCAGCACCACGACTATCATCAATTCATAAGCTCAATAATTATTTTCATCGTGTCCTACTGATTTACAAAACTTGCAAAATAAAGTCTTTGGAGTTTGCATATATTTTTGCAAAAAATAACAATATTTAGAGTGATGTTCCCCTCTAGTTCTGCATATCTCACACATAATATGGATCCGACATTCAAAGGATTAGGTTCTCCACTAGCCATGTAATTTGTGAAGAGAGGGAACTTCTATTTAGAGTGGCCTTTTGATTTTCACTTTGTACACCACACTTCTTCACAGAATTCTTTACTTTTGTTGATATCTTGTAACTACAGAATCAAATTTTCCAACTGAATTAGGATCTGCTGCATAGCTGCATTGGTATGCCATATAGCCGAAGCTTCTAATTTCATCGCAAGTTCCAAAGCTTGAGCTTGAGTTTCTATCTTCTGTTGCGACAAAATTAGTCTTATATGTGGGAGAAACGTAACTATAAAACATTCTTATGTTGTTGCAGAGCTATTTCAAAGCTCACCTGATCCAATAATATCCCTAATCTTTGATCAAATTCCCAAATAGACTCAATGGGTCTCTGTTTGATCTCCTTTAACTCTGTGATACATTGCGACTTAGATTTTGGTTTCTTAAATTCTTTTACTAGCGCTATTTTATCATTTGAAATGATCTGCTCTGATTGCTTGAATACTTCATGTGCCATGTCAGAACTCTATCTCAAAATGTCATGACAAGATGCACTTTCTTTATAGTTTCATCATGATCTGCTTCATTTTCCATAATAATTCACATAAAAACTAGAACTACTTTGGATCCTCTGATCTAGTTCCTTTAAACACATCAAACTTAATATCATTGGCCATGTTCCTTCTCGAAGGGGGAGGGGGAGGCAGAGGGGGATTGTTAAGGTGAGGGGGATGGTGATGGGGGGTAGGGGGAGTGGGGGGATGAGGAAAGCTAAAATTTCCCTGAATATTTCTACATTATGGATTCAGCGAACTTTTAGGTTGAAAGGGTGAATATTGTGGGGTTACTTCGGGATTTTCATGTTGATTTTCTTCACTTTAGTATTCACTTAACAAAAGGCTATAGTCAGTCTCTATAAAATTACTTGGATCTTGGCCGCAAGATGTCTTCTTAGTGTCTATTCTATATCTTTTTCCAATCCACATTGTTCAGCTTTCTTCTTAATATCTTCTTCCAAACATAAGTAATCTACTAATGCGACTACACTCGTAGAACTCTCTTTTCACATAAAAGCATCTTAATCAAGAGTTTTAAATTTCTCAAGTAATTACCTCATGGTCATTTGAGAAACTATCATTCAGCTTTGTTGTAGGACATAGTTGACTCTACCACGAACTCAATAATAAATCCTCCCAATATGTTGTCAATCTAGAAGTTAACAACTCTTGAAATTCTTTTATCAGTGTTCTTGAGTCATTGTATCAGTTCAGAGGTCCACTTCTTAAGTTTGTCTGCTTTAAAACAATTTTTTTCTCTCAATCAACCTTGAAATCCACTTGTATAGCTCCACATGAAACTAATCGAAGAAAATTTCATACTAATCTTCAAAAGTATACTTATGTAACCACCTTTTAGATGACAATCGAGGGTTTCTATTTTCTTGTTTTGTAAATTCTCGTTCCTTCTGTTCTACCCAATATCGAATTCTTTCTTCGATGGATGCCACATAAATATATCCCTCAAATAGCTCCCAACCCCGGAAACTAAACCATTTTTTGGTTTGTTTGGGCTTGAAATAGGTTTGATCCTTTACTATACACCAAAAAATACCTAAATCATTGGCCCTTTCAGCAGCTTCCTGTAAGAAGATCACAGTCTCACTAGAAGTGACTATGGGAGGTTGCAGAACCAGGTTTCTGTAGCCTTGAGGGATATTGTGATGTTTTGTTTTAACTCTATTTTTACTTAATAATTTATTCTTTACTTTGCAGTGCTGGATTCATCTACTTAACCATGCCATAAACAACTTTAAACAATATTGCACAGAAGTAAAATATAACCAAAATACTGAACAAAAAACAAAGATACATAACAATCATACACAAGATATCCTCATAAAAGTTGTACTTCTTATATTAATTCTTTGGAGCAATGTACAATTCCTCAACCTGTTCACCCAGTTGTAGGTGTCATGGCACCCAGTTGCAGACTTTAGGCCTCCATGCCCTTAGCTACGGAGCCCTTTCCCTCGAAATACATAATACATAGGTAATTTATTATGCTCACATAATATGATCTTCTATTATGTTATATCTTCAACTTACATATTTTCTCTTTATATACTAATTACATAAAAAATACCATGGTTGTACTAAAAATAAGCAACTATTTCCCAAAACACATTACAAAAAGGAGGGGCTTCAACCCACCCTAAAGCCCCTAAAACACTACATGATATATAGCTCCGTGGTACAACGCACTCCACTCCCCAAAACGCAGAGTTTTTACAAAAACGTTTGGACCAAGTTTGGCTACGCCCAACACTCCTAGAGGGGTTGGGATACTCCTGGAGGGTTTATGGCACATGAGGGAATTCTGTAAGGTCTGTTATGTCAATTCCATTTCCTTAAGGTCACCAAGGAGGTTGAGTCTTGTCTTAGTAGTCCCTCATCTCATGTTTACCCTGGACAAGTTGGTGAAAGTGGGTAGATATGAGGGGAGGTGTTGTTACAGGGTGATATTAGAGCACGTTTCACTCTCTTTGGGTCATATATGATACCACAAGGTGGTATCAAAGCATGGTTTCACATTGTTTAGGTAAGTCTGATGTTGTCAAGGTTATGGTTGGCATGCATGGAATCAGGGTATACAATTGGTATGATCATGCATGATGTTGTTGTGATGTTATGTTATTTCACATATATGATTATGATTATACATGTACATGCTAATGTGGACTGATCTTAAAGATGAGATAAGCTTCCCCTAAAAATCACTCAGGTATGAATTTTATTTTGGTATCTATTTGGTTTATTTGACATAGTATCCTTACAGAAAGAAGAGAATTCAATATGACAAGAAAAATGGTAGAATATAGTTCTTGTGATTCACCCTACATATTAGTTGAGAAGCAAGGAGAAGAGTATTCTCCTAGTATAGCAGATACATTGAGGAGCTTGAAGGAAGAGATCATAAATTGTAAGGAAAACAATGACAAGTTGGTTGAGGCTCAGGAAAGTCTTGCAATGGATCAGGAAAAGTAGGTATAGGTTAATGTAGAAATCCTTTAGAGCTTGTCAAAGTTACAGAAATACGGACATATGATAATTAGTGAAGAGAAGGAAGAGAAAAATAATGGAGCCTATGGTAGCAGGTCTCAGTCCTGATACAGGTTGGATAGAGGATATAGTTAGAGGTGGTAGATCATTAGAAACACCTAAAAGAAGGAATTGTATGTATGTGCATCATTCTAGTTTCTATTCTAGGATACATCATCATAGTCATCATTGTCATAATCTTTATAGGAGGGGTGAGTACTTGCCTAAGGAGTTAAAAAAAGTCAAACCTCCTACATTTGATGGAGAGAATAACAAGGCATAAGATGTAGAGGCATGTTTTCTTGGAATGGAGAAGTTCTTTAGATTTCATAACTATTCAGAGAAAATGAATGCTAAGATAGCCACTTTCAGTCTTAGAGGGAAGGAAAATATTTGGTGGGAGGATGTGAAGAATGTCAAAGGTATCTGGGAAGAAGACTTGACTTGGGATGAGTTCAAGAAACTATTCAAGAAGAATTAATTATCAGAGAGGTACTATGATGATAGAGATAAGTATTTTTATGAGCTACATATGGGTTCTATGACATATGAGAAGTACACTAGAAAATTCTTGGAGCTATTGAGGTATGTGCCATATCTCAAGGAGGAGAAGGCTAAGATTTAGAGATTCATCAATGGATTGCCAACAACATCTAGAGACCATATTGAGTTTGATGAGCCTAGATCGTTAGAGGAAGCCATCCCTAAATTGAAGCATTGTTATGAGTAGTCAAAGTGAAAAGATGAGCCTAAACATGACTTGAAAGGAAATTTGAAATTAAAAGGAAAATGGCCACCAAAGTGGGGAATACCTCAAGATGCAAGTGAGAAATAAAATGTTGCTCCTTACAAGAATTTCAGTGTAGTTGAGAAGGGACATGTGTCGCAACCTAGAGAGCAATAGACTACAGGTGATGGTAGAGCACCATTGTAGTATTGGATGTGTGACAAAGAACATCACAAGAAGGATTTTCCATTGTATCAGGGTGGTAAACCTCAGATCTGTGGTGCTCAGGAAGCACATATAGTTGGGCATGTTGGTAATATAATTCCTTATATTGATTTAGCTATGGACAATAGGTAGGCGGACCAATAGGAATCTATCATTGATATGGATGGTAAGCTTTGTGATCAAGTTGTTTATATTTTAATTGATCTTGGATCTAGTTATAGTTATGTTAATCCTAACTGGGTGGATAAGTTTGGCTTGAGAAAAGAGTGCATGCAGAGTCTTGGTTGGTGTAGTTGACTACAAGTACTAAGAAGAGAGTTCATCATTGGGTAAGAGCTTGTGCATTTGAGTTAAATGGTATGCCTAGAGTAGCACATTTGAATGTATTTCCATTGGGATCATATAGTATGCTTTTGTGTATGGATTGGCTAGACCTTCACAGGGATAAAGTGGATTGTTATGAAAAATCCATGGAGTTCCTAGATGATAATGGGGAAATGAGAATTTTGCAAGGAAAGAAGAAGCCTACATCAGTAAGGATGGTCACAACTATGCAATCTAAGAAAAAATTCAAAAAAGGTTGTGTGATGTTTGTAGTGCATATCTCTAGTGACAAAAGTAAAGATGTTGAGGATTCAGAAATATTCAAGAGGTACCTTGTATTGCATCAATTTCAGGATGTGTTTCCAACAAAGATTCTAGAGTTACGTCCTCATAGGGAAGTGGATTTTTCTACTGAATTGGTACCAAGGGAAATACTCACATCAAAGGAACCTTACAAGATGAGCACATCACAGTTAGTAGAGTTGAAGTTACAACTAAAGGAAATGCTTGAAAATGGATACATTAGGCCAATTGTATCACCTTGGGGTGCACCAATGTTGTTCGTGAAGAATAAGGATGGTACTCGCAAGTTGTGTATTGATTACAGGAAACTAAATAAGGTGATAATCAAGAACATGTATCCATTACTGAGGATTGATGATTTTTTCAATTAGTTGAAGGGGGCAACAATGTTCTAAAATATTGATATGAGATCAAGATATCATCAGGTACACATCAAAGAAGAAGACATCTATAAGACCACATTTAGGACCAGGTATGGGAATTATGAGTTTGTTGTGGTTCCTTTTGGGTTGACTAATGCCCCAACAACATTTATGTGTATTATGAATAGTGTGTCGTGTACTTATTTGGACAAGTTTGTTATTGCATTCATTGATGACATATTGATATATTCTAAGAGTGAAGAGGAGCATGCCAAGCATTTAGCAACAAATTTTAGATTTCTAAGAGAGCATAAATTGTATTTGAAGCTTATCAAGTGCAATTTCTTTCAGAAAGAGGTGCATTACTTGGGACCTATTGTCTCCAAGGAAGGCATAGCAGTAGATCCAGAAAAGATAAGGGCCATCATGGAGTGGGAATCTCCTAATAATGTGGAGGAAGTCACGCCATTTATGGGATTAGTAGGCTACTATAGGAGGTTCATTAGGAACTTTTCTCGCACTGCATATCCTATTACATATTTTTAGAGCAAAGGTAAGAAGTTCAAATGGATAGAAGAATGTGGAACTAGTTTTGAGTCACTGAAGAAGTTTTTTGACTAATGCTTCAATTCTTAAGATTGCAGATATAGATAAAGAGTTTGTGGTGTGTACAAATTCTTTTAAAAGAGGACTTGGTGGAGTCCTTATGTAGGAGGGATAGGGGGTATACTATGAGTCCAGGAAATTGAATGAACATGAGCATAACTACGTGAATTATGATCTTGAATTGGTAGCTATTATTCATGCCTTGAAGATGTGGAGGCATTATCTTCTTGGTAGGAGATTTTTACTAATGTGAGATCACAATGGGTTGAGATATTTGTTTGAACAATTGAATCTGAATGCAAGGAAAGCTAGATAGTTGGCCAACCTTAGTGACTTTGACTTTGAGATCAAATATATTAAAGGAAAGGAGAACCAGGTCACGAATTCTCTTAGCAAGAGAGTACAGGTGAGTCATGTATAAGTTATGAGCTTTTATGGGAGATACTTATAGGATCAGATCTTACAGGCACAACAATAGGATGACAGGTATATGGAGCTTAGGCACAAGTTACAACAAAGTACATGTATAGGTATAGTTACAGGTACAGGTGCAAGTGTTTGTACAAGTGATTAAGATACAGACTATCCTCTCAAGATAGATGGTTTGGTGAGATTTAGGGACAAGATCTATGTGTCGGATGATAGTGAGCTCAAGAATTTTATATTGAGAGAGTTTCATGTCATTCCATACTTGGGTCACCCAAGATATCAGAAGACATTGACTACGGTGGAAAAGTTCTACTATTGGCCAAATTTGAAGAAGGAAGTGGTAGAGTTCATGGTGGGATATTTATATTGTTAGTAGGTGAAGGAAGAATGTAAGCATCCAGGTGGTCTACTACAACCTATTCATATTTCGGGATGGAAATGGGTGGTCATTTCAATGGATTTCACTATAGGTCTTCTAAGGATAGTGAGGAAGCATGATTCTATCATGGTTGTGGTCGACAGGTTGAAAAATGTGGCTCACTTGATTCCAGTAAAGACTACTTATTCAGATAGTGAGGAAACTCAAATCTTCATTAGGGAGATTATGATATTTCATGGTGTTCTAAAGAATATTGTGTCAGACAGGGATGCCAAGTTCACTTCCAAGTTTGGAAGGAGCTATTTGTAGGTTTAGGGATAGAGTTGGCATTCAGTACAACCTATCACCCACAGATATATGGACAGACAGAGAGGGTCAACAAGATCTTGGAGAATATTCTAAGGATGTATGTGATGCACCAACAAAGGATATGGGAGGAGTACCTTCCATTGGTTGAGTTTTAATACAACAATGGTTATCAAGAGTCACTGAGGATGATTCCTTTCGAGGCATTGTATGGGCAGAGTTGTAACACTCGCATCAGCTGGAGTGATCCAGTGAACATGGTGCCTTTTGGACCAGATATGTTGGAAGATATGGAACAAGAAATCTAGGTTATAAATAAGAATCTAAAGGCAAAAATGTTGGCATTATGATATAGGTGTTGTCCTTAATGGCAACTCACTCATAGGTCTATTCAAATTTGATAAAGGGAAACTCACATTGTAATAGGTAAATTTAGAGGTAACAAGGCATTAATATAGAAGAACAAGAAGTTGGAACAAAGGCCTACTGATCAGAGTCAAGAAGTTGAAGGAAAAGGATGTTTTAAGATAATTTAAGTTGTATACACAGGGTCACCTTATCAAAGTAGTGTATACATGAAGGTTCACAGAACAAAAAGAGCATATACGTATGCACACATTTTCACAAGAGGAAAAACACGTATGGGTTGGAAAGTAAGGGAAATTCAATATTAAAGAATACCAAGGGTCAATACCATGGTATTAGCCCACAATATTGAGTGGAGTAACAACTATTTGATCCCGTCCAGGAATACCACAAGTTCTAAATGTTGTTTTGGTCTGAGGTATTGAGAGAGGCAAAAAATTATATAAGGAGGAGAAGATCAAAGGTCCAAGTGTGGAAGTGAAAGGATTTCTAAGGAATACTTCTATATGAAGTATATTTTATGTTGTAGGGGATATGATTATGATATAATCTGAAATATTTTGTGCACCTTGAATTCAATGTTGGATCATGATCATGAGACCTGAAATGACTTATCACTGAATGATATGATATTGATTGGGCTAGATTTGATTGCTTACACATGTTTTATTCTTTAAATTTCATGATCTAGGTATGTCTGAAATCTAGAATAGTAACGAAGTTGTAAGTTACTATTTGTAGATATATACATTGGTTCGCCTAGGTGAAGGTGTGTATGCATGCTGGTCCAAAGCTTCCAAGTAGCGTATATAAAAGAAAAGTTTGTTATTTAGAAATGGCTAATCTATCTTATCATTGTTGCTAGTGTATTGCTGCCTGTCAATGATGTCTTCTTAAATCTAAAAGTACAACTACATGCATAAGGAGATTGAGTCTGATTGATTAACTGAGAAGGGTGATATTTACTGCTAAATATCTAGATATCTGTAATTTGACAGTAAATGCTCATAATATTACTGGTTGGTATAGATTTAATTCAGAAGTTTTTATGATTCAATAGTTTTGGAGGTATATGCAGGTTTGGTTAATGGAAGTGGTGTGTACACGCAAATTGGGTTCATTAAAGTAGTGTATGTATTTTGATGTATGATTTTTGAGGTTGTAGCTAGTTCTGAATGATGATGCAGGTTTCTGGGTTCAACACAATGTTCTGGTGACAATGATGCAACTATTCAGATTGACTAATTGTTGGTTGATGCAGTTATTATTATAGAGTTTGAGCTTAAAAGTTTCTAATGGGTCTAGTGTGAAAATTTGATGAAATGAGGCCTTCGTATTGTGTTGTTGTGTACCAAGAGCATCCAGTCTAAAAATTTATGAAACGTGGTCGTTGGAGGAAGAGAGAAGGTCATAGCCTTCGGTAGGCTGGCGCATATGTACTAGTAAACATATCGGCTAGTACAAGAGCTAGGGGTTGTAGCTCCCTTCCACTAGAAGTTGGAGAACGAGAAAAGGTTGTAGACTTCTGCAGGTGGGTGCCTATGTACTAATATGAGTCTGCACCAGTACAAGATTGTAAACATATTTCTTTATATTAAAAAGAAGACAAAGACGATATCAACAGGTGGTTTTTCTCTCACATTGTGTTTCCACCTTAAATATTGGTGTTCATGTGTGTTACTTATGTGTGATGGTTTATTATGTTATTAATGCACATAGTTACTATGTAATCAAGTACTGATACACTGGTTAAAGATCAACACATGATGAATTAACTAAATCATAAGTTCTTTGGGTATACACTGGTTTCTTTAATCATAGATGTGTGCACACACAAGTTCACGTCACTGAAGTAGCATTTATCAATCTGATTGGGAAATGAAAAATTATTGAATTGTAAATGCCGATTCACCCCCCCCCCCCCCCCCTCTCAGTATTATTTCCAATAATTGATATTAGAGTAGGCCATTTAGAAGAAGCTTAATCACTTGAAGGGATATCCTTCAAGATGAACAATCACAAAGGCATGGGATCTATCGGACCACTAATATTCAATGGGAACGACTTGGTATATTGGAAAATAAGAACTAGAGCTTATCTTTTGTCACTTGGAGCCGATGTTTGGGAAATTGTGGAAGGAGGATACCAATTTCTAGCAGCAATATCTATAGATACATCAGGTAAGAATTTATATGAAACCAATGCCAAAGCAGTCAATACTTTATTGGGAAGTCTGTCAAAATCAGAATTCATCAAAGTCATGTAGCTCAAGACAACCAAAGAGATATGGGACGAAATCATTTAAGGCTATGAAAGAGACTCCCAGGTAAAACATGCTAAGCTCCAAAATCTCAGAATTCAGTATGAAACTCTTAAGATGCATAGTGATGAAAGTATTGCTAGTTACTTTTTACGTGTAGATGAGATTGTTAATTGTATGAAGAATCTGGGTGAAGAGATAAAGGGGGCTACTTTAGTAGAGAAAAGGAGGTCCTAACTGCCTTGTTGTTTTTCAACTTCATGGAATTCTAACTGCCTTTGAAATGAGGAAAGGAGGTCCATCAGATATGAGAGAAGATGCTTTCAAAGCTTCAACAAAGGGGAAATAAAAGGAAGAGCACAATGAATCAGGATATATTTCAGAAGAAGAATATGAGGTAAACTTTGTCAAGAAGCTTCAACAGGGTTCTGGAAGATTCAGAGGTAAGCTACCATTCAAATGATTTGCTTGTGGTAGAGTTGTCCATTATGCTACAAAATGTCCTCATAAAGATAATCATGAAAAAGGAAATAGAAAATAGGTAGTTAATAAAAGAAGTTACTATACTCATGAACATAGTGATGGATTATCTAATAGTGATGAAGATGAAATTGAACAAGATTATAACTACTCATGGATTATGACAATGATGATTTTTTGGATGCCTTAGAAGAGGAAGACTTTCTTGAAGAAAACACTAAAATAAAAATATGTTTGGAAGAAAAGAATATGATCATAGACACATTGACACATCAACTCACTGAAAGAGAAAAGCACAATGAAAAACTAGAATGCGAAGTTGTGGGTCTAAGAAAAGAACTTGAGAAGACAAAATCTCTTAATCTTAGATTTTCTAAAGGATCAAAAAATTTAAATTAAATCATCAAGGTTCAATTTTCTCCTCTTATAAAGACTGGTCTTGGATATATTGAAGAATCATCCCAATCACAAAATCCACCAATTTCCTCCACAAGCTATCTTGATGCAACAAAGATCAATGAACAATATGTCAATCGTTAAAAAAATCCTAAAAGTACTCATCAGGTAAATCATGCTCAAGTTACTCCAAGGATGAACATCAATAGAAGCATTAACCAAAAGGTAAACAATACCAAAATATTCTATGATCACAAAAATGTCTTTAATGGACAATGATTTTCATGCCATAACCTTGGGCATAAGGCTACTCATTGTGTTACTTACAAAACTATCATGACTAGAGAATCATGAAATCAAAGGAGTGTAACAGGAATCAAGAAAAGTTCTTATAAGAAATTTTCTCCTCTTGAAGATGAAATTGAATGTTCATTTTGTAATAACTTTGGTCATGAAGAATCTGAATGCAGGAGAAATTTTGGCCAACACTTCAAAAGGATAAAACATCATCAAATTCCAAGGTATGGAGAAAAAAGGAATTTCAATTAGAAATATGAGGCATAGCTATGTTTGCAGAAGGACAAGAAAACCAGTGGTACATTGACAGCGGATGCTCAAAACACATGACAGGTGATAAAGAGAAAATTCATTCATATAATGCTTTAGAAAAAGAAAAGAATGTCTCCTTTGGAAATGACACACCAATTGTCATTAAAGGTAAAGGTTCTGTTTATTTGAAATAAAATGCTAAAGTTGGAAATGTCATGTATGTTGATGGCTTAAAACATAACTTATTGAGTGTCAGTCAAATGTGTGATCAAGGAAATGAAGTTGTATTTCGATCAAACAGATGTGTGGTTTATGAGACTGATACAAGAAAGACCATAATCAAAGGTACACAAACGTTGAGAAATCTATAAATTTTTAAAGGAGGACAAAAACAATGCTATCTAAGAAAAACAAATGAAAACTAGTTATTGCATAGAAGATTGGGGAATCTAAGATTTTCTCAAATAAGAAAATCATACATGCTCAAAGTAGTTTGTAATATTTTAGATATTATCATCCCATAAAATAACAATTACAAACCATGTCAAGTCGGTAAGCAAACCAGAGTTCATTTTAATGAAAAATAAGGATCAACAATTAAGCCTCTTGAACTCATCCATATTGATTTGTGTGGACGAATAAGGAAAAAGTCACATCGTGGAGAAGAATACTTTATTTTATTCATTGATGATTTTTCTAGAATACGTTGGATAGGTCTACTAAATCATAAATATGAAGCATTTGAAAAGTTTAAAGCCTTCAAATCTTTAGTTGAAAATGAATCAGATAGAAAAATCAAACGTCTAAGATCTGATCGAGGGGGAGAATTCATATCTGATTTTTTTTTTTTTTTTGTGAACAACATGGAATAAAAAGGCAGCGCTCTGTTGCTAAAACTCCTCAACAAAATGACATAATGGAAAGAATGAACATAATAGTTCAACAAATGGCTTGAGCTATGCTTGATGAATCTGGAACTCCTGCCACCTTCTCGGGTGAAGCTGCATTTACTGTTGTGACTATTCTCAACAAAGCTAATGTTTAGGTAAACAGTGATCAAACTCCATATGAACTTTGGTATGGTAAGCCTCCTACTGTAAAACACTCTAGAGTTTTTGGAAGCAAATGTTTCATCAAAAATACTAATGAAAAACTTGGTAAGTTTGAACCCAGCATAGATGAAGGAATTCTTCTTGGTTATTAATCTAGAATTAAAGGATACAAATGTTCTAATAAGATACTTTGGAAACATTTTGAATTCATTGATGTAGTAATTGATGAAACATGCAAAAATCTAGAACAGATAAAGTCAACAAAGGATGATGACAATGAGGAAGACGGTGAATGATTTCCCGTATCAAATGAAATTATATATAGGAAGAAACCAATGAAGCATCAGAAGAAGATACAAATTACAAGAAAAAGACTCCATCTAGGTATGTTCAAAAGAATCATCTAGAATCTCAAATTCTAGGAGAAAAAGGGTCCGGAGTACAAACAAGAAGAACTCTTGCAGGAACTTCCAGTTATCTAGCGTTACTATCCTCCATAGAACCACATAATGTTAATTAATCTAGCAAAGATGAATGTTGGGTTAAGGCAATGAATAAAGAACTTGACCAAATTGAAGAGAATGATACTTGGAACTAGTTTCTAGAACTCTTGATAAAAACGTTATAGGAACAAAATGGATATTCAAGAATAAATTGAATGAAAGTGGAGAGGTTATTAGAAACAAAGCAAGACTTGTCTGTAAAGGGTATGCTCAAAAGAAGGTATAGACTTTGAAGAAACATTTGCACCTATTGCTAGACTTGAAGCCATGAGAATGTTTCTTTCTCTTTCAAGTTTTCGGAAATTCAAAGTGTATCAAATAGATGTAAAATCTGCATTTCTTAATGGAGAGTTATAAGAAGAAGTTTATATTGAACAACCATAAGGATTCATTCTAGGAGATGATGCAAATATTGTATGCAAGCTCAAAAAGGCTCTTTATGAACTGAAACAAGCTCCAAGGGCTTGGTATTATGGCCTTGGCAAATATCTACAATAACAAGGGTTCACAAAAGGATCTGCAGACAACAACTTATACACCAAGATTGAGAATGATAAACTACTAATTATTGTTGTTTATGTTAACGATATCATATTTGGTAGCAATGAAGAATATATGAGTCAGAACTTTTCTTCTATTATGCAACAAGAATTCGAAATGTCCTTACTTGGTGAACTTACTTATTTCCTTGGTCTATAAGTACAACAAACAAAAGATGGTATTTTTCTTTCACAAACTAAATATGTTAAGCATATTATGAAGAAGTATGGAATGGAAGATTCTAAACCAGTTGGTACTCCAATAGTAATAGGATGCAGTCTCAGTTCTAACAATGAATCAACCAGCATACAAATCTATGATTGGAAGTCTGCTCTATCTAACAAGTACTAGACCTGATATAATGAATGAAGTAGGAATTGTTGGAAGGTTCCAAGAAAATCAGTTTTTGGAAGAAGGTTCCTATACACAAGTTTCATAAAGGATAGTTGTGTATATACACAAGTTTTTGTGGTTGTAGGAGTGTATATGTTTTTCTGATAGAAAAATAGTGGGTCAGACTCTGTCATGGGTGCTCAATCTGATATTGATGATTACAACCTAGTGATATGCTTTGTTCATTGATTTTTATCTAACTGATGAAGATGCCTTGATGAATGATCTGCTAAAAATGCACAGGTAGCACATGCTCAAAGGGAGAATTAGCCTTCATAAACATTCTGCATTCTTGGAATTATGGTTTCTGATTTCAGTTATGGTTTCAGATATTCATATCACTTGTTACATAGATCATGTAAATATCTAGGGTGTAATATGTCTCATTCTGTCATAGTCTACTTTTGAATGAGTCCTATTAGATATATGATGTAATTTGTATCCCCACTATGCATCGGAAGGATAATGTAGTAATTTCTATATTTCATTCATGTATAAACAATTGGTATATCCCCAATTGGCTAGGTGGATGAGTGAAATTTGTTGTATCCCCACTTTGGGTGATTGATGTATGTTTGATTCATTGGTGATAGGAAGGTCATACTCACATGGTTGATTTATAAATTCATGTTATTCTTTTGAAAAATATCACTGCAGACTTTGCATGTACTCAGGGGGAGCACATACAACATAGTGTATCTCAAAGGGGGAACATGTCTTGGTTTTCCCTTTGCCCTTGATGTCAAAGGGGGAGAGTATTTTGGTGTTGCTTGATATCTTAGATAGGTTCTACAACTTGAAGTAATCAACACCAATATGGTTGCAATCAAGCCCAAAGGGGGAGATTATTGGAACTATGATGCAGGTGTTGTCCTTGATGGAAACTCACTCATAGGTCTGTTCATATTTGATAAAGGGAAACTCACATTGTAGCAGGTCAATTCAGAGGTAATAGGGAATTGATATAGAAGAACAGGAAGTTGGAACAAAGGTGTACTGACCAGAATCAAGAAGTTGAAGAAAAAGGATGTTTTAAGATAGTTCACCTTGTCAAAGCAGCCTATACACACAAGTTCACAGAACAGAAAGAGCGTATACATATGAATGCACTTTCACAAGAGGAAAAGTGTGTATGGGTTGGAAAATCAAATAAATTCAAGATTAAATAATACCATGAGTCAATACCATGGTATTAGTCCATAATATTGAGCGAAGTAACAACTATTTGATCCTATCCAAGAATACCACAGGTTTAAAATGTTGTTTTGGTTCGAGGTATTGAGAGAGGCCAAAAACAATATAAGGAGGAGAAGATAAAAGGGCCAAGTGTGGAAGTGAAAGGGTTTCTTAGGAATACTTCTATCTGAAGTATATTTTATGTTGCAGGGGATATGATTATGATATAATCTAAAATATTGTGTGCACCTTGAATTCAATGTTGGATCAAGACCATGAGACCTTAAATTACTTATTGTTGAATGATCCAATATTGATTGGGCTAGGTCTGATTGCTTACACATGTTTTTTTCTTTAAATGTCATGATCTATGTATTCCTAAAATCTAGAATAGTAGTGAAGTTGTAAGTTTATATTTGCAGGTACATACGCTGGTATACATGTTGGTTCAAAGCTTCCAAGTAGTGTATACAAAAGAAAGTCCTGCTATTCAAAAATGATTGATTTATCTAGTCAGCGTTGCTAGTTTACTGTTGTCTGTCAATGATGTCTTCCTAGATTTGAAAGTGGAACTAAATGCATAAGGCAGTTGAGTTTGATTGATTGATTAATTAAGTGAGAAGGGTGATCTTTACTGTTGACTGTCTAGATCTCTGTAATTTGATAGTAGATGTTCATAATATTATTGGTTGGTATAGATTTGATTTACAATTTTTTATGGTTTAGTAGTTTTGGAGGTATACGTAGGTTTGGTTAAATGAAGTGGTTTATACACACATGTTGGGTTCATTAAGGTTGCAACTAGTTCTGAATGATGATGCAGGTTTCTAGGTTCAACACAATGTTCCAATGATAGTGACCTGATTGTTCAGATTGACTAATTGGTGGTTGATGCAGTTATTATTATAGAGTTTGAGCTTCAAATTTTCTGATGGGTCTAGTATGAAAATTTGATGAAACGAGGCCTTCATATTGTGTTGTTGTGTACTAGGAGCATCCAGTCTAAAAATTCATGAAACATGGTCCCTAGAGGAAGAGACAAGGTCATAGCATTCTGTAGGCCGGTGCCTACGTAATAGTAAACATATTGGCAAGTACAAGAGCTTGGAGGTTGTATCTCCCTTCCAGTAGAAGCTGAAGAACGAGAGAAGGTTGTATCCTTCTGTAGGTATGAGTCTACACCAAATACAAGATTGTAAACAGATTTTCTTTATATTAAAAAGAAGACAGAGACAAAAACAACATGTGGTTTTTCTCCTGCATTGGGTTTCCACCTTAAATATTTGTGTTCATTTGTGTTGCTTATGTGTGATGGTTTATTATGTTATTACTACACATAGTTACTATATAATAAAGTACTGATGCACTGATTAAAGATCAACACATGATTAATTAACTAAATCATAAGTTCTTTAGGTATGCCCTGGTTTCCTTAATCACAGATGCATGCACATGCAAGTTCACTTCACAGAAGTAGTGTATATCAGTCTAATTTGGAAATGAAAAATTATTGAATTGTAAATATTGATTCACTCCACCTCTCAGTATTATTTCCAACAAAAACATTTTTGGCAAAAGAGTTATGCAAACCAACACAAGGCATTTATGCTGGGGAGCATGTATATTTGTGCATCAAGCCCAAGAGGAGCTCCTTGAGGATTGGTTCATGTGCCTAGTTGGAACCATAATATTGCGGGCCTTTTGAAATCCTTGAGAGGATTGTACCAATGGCTTATCGACTTGCATTGCTTCCAACAATGAAAGTCCATGATTTTTTCCTTGCTTCATTGCTTAAAAGGTATATAAAATATGTTGATCATGTTATTGATTGGTCTGTATTGTAGGTGGAGCTAGAAGGAGAATTCCAACTGAAAACTAAGTGCATATTACAGCAGAAGCATCTCATGCTCCGGAACAGAGAAATCAAGCAAGCTAAAGTGTAGCGGAAGCCCTTTGGGCCCTGTTGTGGCCAGCAACAACCCCCTTCTTATTTAGTTTTATTACTAATACTAAATAAGTGGAGACCCTTTATCCAAAAATTTAAAAAAATAATTAGTGCTTGTATTCCCTTTTTGAATAAATCTCACTATCATAAACTTAGGAGAATACCCGAAAAATCTAAAAAGACTTAAGTTTTATGATAAGTTCGAACAAAACCGTTCTCTTAATAAAAAGCGTCGCATCACAAAAAGGTAATGGATGCCATCCTATTAACAAAATCTTAAGATTTTGAAATCACGATGCGAAATCACGCACTGAAAACACTCATCGCATCACAGTTCTTCATATGCCTCAAATATCACTTAAGGTGAAATACCTCAAACGGGCAATATGCGATGGTGCGTCTCGCAAATCGCATTTCGCAAAAAACATATGGTAATGGATGATTGTCACACACAACGGATCAGTGATATTTCGATCTGTGATATTGCGAAGCAAATTGCAAAATCACCTTATCGCAGATCTACAGGGCTCGTCGTTCGAAAAACTTTTTCCGTAAATCGATGCCCAATAATGCGCATTAATGTTAATTTAATGAGTTAGTTGGTAATCATTAATGAAATATGGTTTTGATATTATCGAAGGGAAATTTCACGTAGGGTGATATATTTTATATGATTTTGGCATTTAAAGATTTCCTGTCACCTTTTTGTTATCATTACTCTTTCCTCATTTACAAATTGCAGGAGCAAAAAGCAGAGCGGTATACATAGCAGTGTTCAGAATATTATGGGAAAAAAGGGAAAAGCTCCGAGTTCTAAAGACAAATAAATGACGCCCTTATACACATACACCACCTGTAACAGAGATGATGGCGTTACTACTTGGGAAGGCATGCACAACCTACTCAAGGACAAAAATCCCAGAGTAATGGAGGTTACAACGTCTGCAGATTCACACGGGTCGTCTGAGGCGTCGATTATAGAGCTAGCATGTTCGTTCTTGCACTGAATAGCGGTGAGGCCCAAGATTCTTCCATACACAGACATGGTCAAATGGGTACTGGATAGTGCTAACATAACAGACAGATAATTTAAAACTCAGAACCAAAAACTCATGGAGTCATTCTTTCCACAAAATTTAAGGTTTATATCCTCCAACAAAAAAACGTGCAAGAGGCGAAAAATAGCACCAGAGAAGCTCGGATCAAGAAACAGAGGATGTGTGATTAGTGCCTAGCACTAACCGCGCATCATCAAGCAAAACCCCTTGAGAAGGAAAGCCTTTGATCACTCAGTCGCCTGTAAACCGAGAAAATTGTAGGAAAAAGTGCTCAAGGCTAAAGGCAAAACCCGAGCTCTAAAAACAAGTGGTATCTATTAGGGATATACTTAAGTGGTATGTAAATTTCTACCAAATGTACAGCATCTGCAGACAAGCTGGAGACAAAAGGCTCAAGAAAGAACAAAGTCCATCAAAAGGTTAACCAAGTTGAATTGGGATTCTTACTGGAAGTACTTGGTAAAACCACACAGCCAGTGCATGACTTTCAAATTCCTTACTAACTCTACCGAGAAGATGGTGACAGCACTTTCTGATTCCGTTTTCGCAAGACAACTAAAGTTGGAGGTCGACCGGCCAACTCTCCTCAAGCCAATGCTGAATGCTTGTAACTACGGGGAACAAATACATAGATAATTAATTGCCAAATTCAGTTTTAGTTTTAGTTTTAGTTTTGCTTTATTTTTGCCTGAAATGAAGACAGTCATTTAAACTACCTCCTACATTTTTGTAATAAACTATTTTTAGATATAGCTAGTAGTATTTTAACCCTTCTCATGCATTTATAGAAGGGTCCTGAAATTTGTCAAAAACTTGTCCTCAGAACATGCACTTCTGCACCCTCCAAGGAGGTTTTGATGAATGAATGTAACAAGCTTTATTGATATCCATGTTTAATATCTACTACTGAAATTGTACTTTTGTACTCTTAGTAGATGTTGAATTAAGAAGAGATAAATCATTATTGTTGAAGCTCATGAGTAGAACTTGTTATAAATAGTACTTTTATCTCTTAATGATTTCTACTTATGTGTTAAGGTGATATTTATATTCAGTTATTTATATATGAATGCTTGAATGCTTGAGTTATCATTTGGCACTAATGTACAATGATAGCTATTCTATTTATGCTTAATATATGAGTGACTTATTATGCGATATGCTTTTCACAATTGTTTCGTCTAACTTTTTATACGAAACGGTTTATCTTTATTGAATTATTTTCTCATAGCAATTGAATGATCTTTATTACCAATTGCCATTAGAAATTATTTTAGATCGCATAACTGAAAAATTAAATCCCAAGTTATTTTTTAGAATTAGATATTTCTATCCATTAGAATACAATTGTATGTTGATAAATTAGATTTAGAATAAAAGCATTTTACTTAGAAATTATTAGGAAGGAAATATTAATGCTCAACACACACACACACACACATAAATTGGGAAACTGGTCCCATATCCCCAGTCGAACCCACTATACCAAATGGAAGAGGAGCTGCTAACCAAGGTCTGGACCGAGTGGGTGTCCCCCTTGTTATAGACCCAATTTTCAGGGCTTCAACATATTTGGCGCTAGAAGGAGGTCCCCAAACTGTGAATGGCAAGTAAATCTAAATCTAAATACCATTCTGATAGTAAATATCCCTCACCATCTCCCCCGACTTGTCCATCGCATTTAGAATCTTTAAATCTTGAGCAAGAAGTCGATAAAACAACAACCACTACCACAAACCCAAACATTTTAGAGAAATCTGCTATTGAACCTCGTGAAGTTGAATCTTTGATCCATAAACTTCAGAAATTTTCTATATCACCCCAAAAATCGAAAAAATCTCAAGGTAGTGTGACTTCGAAATATAAGCCTTCTCATCCTCTTACCAGATTTCAAAGTGAAAATTTTGGTATCGAACCAACTGAGTTACCTCTACCTACAAGGAAAAGAGCAAGGAAATCACCTAAAGGGTCTGATAGCGAGACTCTTTCATCATCATCATCCATCTCAACCTCTCCATCGTGAAGTCAACCATCCAACCCTCCACTTCAAATTATTGTCCACCAAACCACTGGA
The DNA here is from genome assembly GCA_000404065.3 of Pinus taeda. Classification (NCBI taxonomy): domain Eukaryota; kingdom Viridiplantae; phylum Streptophyta; class Pinopsida; order Pinales; family Pinaceae; genus Pinus; species Pinus taeda. The sequence goes on from APFE031052665.1 coordinate 36,473, forward strand.
ACTTCAACATCTGCTTCTCAATCATCTGGAACTATAATATCCTTGTCTTCCCAACTACAAGGAACATCTTCTGTTCTTTCCTCTGTTAGTAGTTCAACAATGGCCCAAACTCCATGGAATAACCCAGGGGTAGTCTTAATGCCTCCGCCCTTGAGTCAAATGCTGGACCATCGTTAAAAATGGTTGCCTAAGTTTAATCCTGAAGCAGGCATGCTAGCAGAAGAACATATAAAAACTTTATGTTATCTATAAATCTCAATGGGGTTACTAATGAAGACACTATTGTCCAGCTCTTTCCTTACACTTTGCAAGGAGTAGTCAGATCATGGTATTTCTCATTACCATCCGGATTTATCACTAGTTGGGATATTTTCCAAGAGAAATTCTTGACTAAGTTCGGTGATGACAGGTCTACTGCGACACTGATCAATGACCTGTCTAATCTTAGGGCTGAATCAAGGGAACCTATCAAAGATTTTAACTCGCATTTCAATAAACTTTTGAATAGAATTCCTACCGCTTCCAAGCCTAGCGAAGAAGTTCGAAGTGAATTGTACATATCTTCTCTACCATCAAACATAGCAATCTTCATTGATAGGGCTAACAAAACAACTTTAGTTGATAATGTGAAGGAAGCAATAGCGGTAGAGAAACGTATCATAGCCTTAGAAAAGAAAAATGTCGTTGATGAACGAAAATCTAAGAAGGTTACTTTTAAAGAAGATCCAAAGAAAAAACAATCAAAAGATCCATTTGATTTAGAAGGATTGCAGAAAGTTTTGAAAACCATGTCTAACGAAATGGTTGACATTAAGAAACAAGTAGCAGAGACTTGTTCTAAAAACACTTATAGACCTTATACAAAAAATCCTTCAACTGATTCTAAGCCCACCAATGTGATTACAAATGTAGAATCAGAAGAAGAAGAAGAGGAAGTTTCTAACAAAGAGCCTACTGATGAAGAAGAAGTTGTAGAAGTACAGGGAATGTGGGATTTCATCCTTCCAGATGAAGAGGATCAAGAGGCATCACCAGTCAGTACTAGAAGTCGAAATCAATTCGATCCTCCACAACCTACTCCTAAGCCGAAAAGCGCAAGCTCAACGTCTAAAGATAAAGTTGTAGGTAAGAAAATGTCACCCGAAGCGACTCAAACAAGCCCAGTCCAAACAGATTAACCAACTCCATCTAAAACATTGATTGTTTCTGATGAGATAGAGTATAATATCATAGAAGACATGAAGAAGACTAGGGCTAACATTACTTTTTATGAATTGAACAAGTTAAAACATCAACAAAAGCTACTTTTAAAAGAGTTACACACAATACCTGTTGCACCTCTGCCTGTTGCTATAATCTCCAAGCTTCTTATGAGATGGGAAGACCTCCAACTAATGTGACTAATAAAGTTGATCCAAACGATATCACTCTATTTGGAGGAAGGTCAAGATCTCATACTCCCCCATTTCTTCTTACTTATGAATTTTTCAACAAAAAATTGCATAATTGTTTAGTAGATTCAGGATCTTCATCTAATATCTTACCTAAATCAATATGTGCAAAGTTGAACATCCAACCTAAAAAATCTGCAGTACGCATAGTTCAACTAGACCGGTCACAAGTTGAAGTGATCGATGAACTAAATCAGGTTACCATAAGGCTGTCATCTAACCCAAAGGTATGTCAAGTTATCGATATTTTAGTTGCAGATATTCCAGAATTTTATGGCTTAATTCTTAGCAAAGATTGGTCTGAAAATCTTCATGGATACTTTGCAACTGACTGGTCGCATATGTTGCTCCCTTACAATGGTAAACCAAATCAGATAAAGGTTGAGAGAGAAAGACATCAAAAATACATAGTAACAACATTGGAAGGAGAAAATGAACCTATAGCATACAACAACAATATAATTGGCAACTATTTTGTTGACACTTTCTTAGGAAATTTTAATGCTCATACTTCACCTTACTTAGAACATTTTGTTTTATCTCAAGTAGAAAAATTTTCTCAAACAGATAGTTCTAAATGTGTTAATTTTATAGATAGTCCTATAAATAAATCTTTATTTTGGAAGTTATTTTTTGACGATTCTAAGTCTAATGAGGGAGCAGGAGCAAGATGCGTATTAGTTAGTCTATATGGAAACAAAACTATGCTAACTTGTAGACTAGAGTTCGATTTCACCAATAATACTGCAGAATACGAAGATTTAGTCCAAGGATTATACAAAGCAATCATATTAGATATCAAGTATCTACAAGTCTTCGGAGATTCTAAAATTGTTATCAGACAGGTACGAAATACTATACATTGTCTATCAGGTCATTTAAAGCATTACCAATCTTTAGTACAAGATCTGACTGAACATTTTATGGCATTCAATATTTCATCAATTCCCAGACTCCAAAATGCTAGTGCTGACCTCTTGGCAAACATAGCTTCCAATCTCATTCCCTCATAAGACTATAGCCCAGACAGATTCTCAATCAAATCGATCTTTAGACCCTCGATTCCTGATAACATTACCAATTGGAGAATTTTCAACGATGATCCTGATATTGTAAGCTTCCTCACATCAAAGGGATCTTACACTAATCAGATAATTGATGAGGATCAACATGACAAACAATTGTAACAAGATAACACTAATAATGCTATGCCTAAATCAGTAGTCAGACTAGAAGACCTATATGATTTGAAATACCGATTCAAAAGATCTACCAATTCAAAACTTCAAAGTTCAACTCTGAACCATGAATTAGTAAATCTAGGAACTGATTCCAAGCCGCAGAATATCAACCTAGGTCTCAGACTACCCCGGAAGAAAGATTGGCATACATTTGTCTCCTAAAACAATACAAAAGTGTCTTTGCTTGGAACTATGATGAACTTAAGACTTACGACACTTCTATAATTCAACACACTATCCCAATGATAAACGATGAAAAACCTATCCAACAAAAGCTAATAAAGATCCATCATAATCTGGAGAACCAAATCAAATCTGAGCTCAATAAATTATTAAAAGCCAAGATCATTTTTCTCGTTCGACATTCTAGATGGGTTTCCAATATGGTTCCGGTTAGAAAGAAAAACGAAGACATTAGAATTTGCATTGACTTTTGAAATCTTAACAAAGCCCACCAAAAAGATAATTTTCCTTTACCTCCCATGGAGCAAATATTGCAAGCAGTTGCAGGATCAGAATTAAGTCCTTCTTGGATGGTTTCTCCAACTACAACCAAGTTTTGGTCCATCCCGACAATCAATTAAAGACCACGTTCAGAACCAAATGGGGTACTTATGCATATCAAAAGATGCCTTTTGGTTTGATCAATGCTGGCGCCACATTTCAAAGGGCCATGGACATCTCATTTAAGGGATTAGTAAACAAATCAGTAGTAATCTACTTGGATGATATAACTTTATATTCCAAAAAATGAGGTAATCATCTTAGAGATTTAAAACAGTTCTTCTAATGTTGCCAAAGGTATGGAATTTCACTTAATCCAAAAATTTCCTTTTTTGCATTAAGTGAAGGAAAACTTCTTGGATCTATAGTGTCAAAATTTGGAATCCATATTAATCCTGACAGAATCAAGGAGATTTCCGAAATACCCTTGCCTCACAACAAGAAAGCCATGCAATCCTTCCTTGGCCAGATTAATTTTGTAAAGAGATTTGTTCCAGACTTTTCAAGGATCGTATCTCCCTTACAAGCAATGGTTAAAAAGAATTCAATATTCAAATGGGGCCAAGAGGAAAATGAAGCATTCAATCTGATTAAACAAGCGATTGTAAACGATCCATCTTTAGCAACTTCAAATTTCTTTGATCCTTTCATTTTGTATACATTTGCCTCTGATAAATCATATCCTGCGATGCTCACTCAAGAAAATCAAGACAAGGTGGAAGCCCCAATTGCCTTTTTTAGTTCAAATCTACAAGGGGTTGAATTAAATTATTCTGACGTTGAGAAACAAGCTTATGCTATTTTCAAAGTGAGCAAACATTTCAGACCCTTTCTGCTTAAAACCCATACAAAAATCACAGTACCGTTTCCAGCAGTAAGAAATCTCTTAGTACAGAAGGACATGGGTGAGAAAAGAGAAAATTGGGTTACTGCCTTACAAGAATACGATGTTGAAATCAAACCAACAAATATTGTAAAAGGTCAAGGCTTTTGCAAAATGTTGGCTGGAGCATCATTTATTTCCGAAATACCATCTGCAGAAGTACAAATGTATGAGGTAAGCCTAAACGATATTGAATCATTGTACGCTGATATCATATTTTATCTAAAAAATGGATATGCTCCTTCAAACCTAGATTATACAAAGAAAAGAGCCCCAAGGTTGAAGGCTAAGAAATATCAACTTGATGTACTTTTTAGGATGAATTATGATTCTATCCTCCTTAGATGTCTTGAGAAATCTGAAGCTGAAAAAGTGTTGCAAGAACTCCATGATGGACCAGCAAGTGGACATTATGTTGGAGATGCTACTGCACATAAAATCTTGCGTGCAGGGTACTATTGGCCTACACTATTCAAATACACACATAGCTACATAAGGAAATGTCAAGTTTTTCAAACTGGCGCAGGAAGACAAAAGAAACCATCGTTGCCTTTGCAACCAGTCAATATCGGTCAACCTTTTGATCAATGGGGACTAGATATAATAGGTGAGATCATTCCTCACTCTTCTAAACAACATATGTATATCCTTACAACTACACATTATTTAACTAAATGGGTAGAAGCAGTTCCTCTGAAGACAGCTAATGCCAAACACACCATTGATTTCATAGATCAGTTCATAATCACCAGGTTTGGTTTACCCTTTGCTTTAATGTTTGATAATGCATCGTATTTCTCTGGCAATTCTATGACTGAATTTGCACTCAAAAGAGGTTTTAAACTTAAATACTATGCCAATTATTACCCACAGGGGAATGGATTAGCTGAATCAAAAAATAAAAACTTAATCAGAATCATTAAGTGAACCATCGATAAAAATCATAAGAATTGGCACAAATCTTTAATGTATGCTCTATTGGCAGACCGAATAATGCAGAAAGCCTCCAGTGGTACTTCTCCCTTTAATTTAGTTTATGGGAAAGAAGTGATCCTTCCAACTCATCTAGCGATTCTCTCTTTGGCCTTAGTTCAATTCATTGACGAAACACCAACTTCTTCCTTACAACTAAGGCAACTGCAAATCCTTAAGCTAGAAGAGCAATGAGAACAGGCTAAAATAACTCATGCTCATCACCAAGCATTAGTAAAATCTTCTTTTGATTCAAACATGAAATCCAAAAAGGACTTCGAAATTGGAGATTTAGTTTTAAAATGGGATAAGACTCATGAGGAAAAGGGAAAACATACGAAATTCCAACGAATGTGGCTTGGCCCTTTCCAAATTGTAGAAATCATAGGTCCATCTACTTTTATGTTACAGGATTTAACAGAAAAAAGAGAATCCTTAATTGTTAACGGGAAGATCCTCAAAAAATACTTTCCATAGGATATCATTCTTCTATTTTTGTAAATTAACTTTTCCTTTATTTTGATAATAAAACCAGTTGTAAATGGTTGCATTTGGAATTCACGAAAAATATAAGTTTTCTTTTAGATTTTTATTTATATTATTTTATTTTTATTTTATTTTTTTTTATTTTTTATTTTTTTATTTTCGCTTGTATAAATAGATCTGATTTAGAAAATTGGTCATTGTTATTGAAAGGTACAATCAAAGACTATAAACCTGAAAATAATACTAGTTTCAACCTTACAAATTTTGATAAAAAGCAACCTTTAGTGGGAATTTGTTTTATATCAGTCAAATGAAAGGTATCAGAAATAAAGCAAAGATTCTCTGTAGAAAATCTCTTTCCAAAAACTCTACAATTGTCATCCAGAGCTATTCTTAAGGAAGCAATGTCTTCCTCCCCACCTAGAGAATTATGAGCTTCAAGGAATAATCCAACTATACACTTTAACTTAAAGAATAAGAGGTCTCATTACAAACCGACATATCATGATCATAAGATATTATAGCTTGCTGACTTTCCCAAAACTGCATACCACAACAGAACAATGACTCAAGATTGTTGCAATCAAAAGACAATGGATCTCATCATGAGCCAACTTGTTCAACAAAGTTATAAATCAAGTGAGTGGTATTGTCATAATTTGGCTACCAAACCAAGACATTGTTATTTAATAATTAAAAGAAAATAAAAGCAATAAGTGTGGATATGGATTTCCCTTTGAAAATTGTATACTTCTCCCAATAGGATACATGATCATTGTTGGGTAACAGGTAACCCTGTCGAGGCTATAAACGCCTGCTGGCAGTAGAGGCTCTACCTATGACAAATGAGCATATCTAAAACTGATTTACAGAGAGAACTTTGTTTTTATCTTTACAAACCAAGTAGTGGTTGATGTAAATACAATGACTAGCTCTAGGAAGAAAAAAATCAAAGTTAACATAGAAGAAACAAACTATCATTAACAGCTGAAAGCATGATGTACTTTATCTTTCTATAATAAAGTTTGATTTTCTGGAAAAGCTTTCTGTTTTGGAAGTTTAGAAAATCAAAAGAAAAACAAAGATAACTGGTTCTTCCAAGTGAATCGCCAATTGTTGTGGCCAGCAACAACCCCCTTCTTATTTAGTTTTATTACTAATACTAAATAAGTGGAGACCCTTTATCCAAAAATTAAAAAAAATAAATTAGTGCTTGTATTCCCTTTTTGAATAAATCTTACTATCATAAACTTAGGAGAATACCCAAAAAATCTAAAAAGGCTTAAGTTTTATGATAAGTTCGAACAAAACCGTTCTCTCAATAAAAAGCGTTGCATTGCAAAAAGGTAATGGATGCCATCCTATAAACAAAATCCTAAGATTACGAAATCGCGATGCGAAATCACGCACTGAAGACACTCATCACATTACAATTCTTCATATCCCTCAAATATCACTTAAGGTGAAATACCTCAAACCATCGATATGTGATGCTGCATCTCGCAAATCGCATTTCGCATAAAACATATGGTAATGGATGATTGTCACACACAATGGATCAATGATATTGCAATATGCGATATTGTGAAGCAAATCACAAAATCACCTTATCGCAGATCTATAGGGCTCTTCGTTCGAAAAATCTTTTCCGTAAACCAATGCCCAGTAATGTGCATTAATGTTAATTTAATGATTTAGTTGGTAATCATTAATGAAATATGGTTTTGATCTGATTGAAGGGCCATTTCACGTAGGATGATATATTTTATATGATTTCAGCATTTAAAGTTTTCCTGTCACCTTTTTCTTGTCATTACTCTTTCCTCATTTGCAAATTGCAGGAGCGAAAATCAGAGCAGTATACATAGCAGTGTTTGGAATATTATGGGAAAAAAGGGAAAAGCTCCGAGTTCTGAAGACAAAGAAATGACACCCTTATACATAGACACCACCTGTAACAGAGATGTCGGCGTTACTACTTGGGAAGGCATGCACAACCTACTCGAGGAAGAAAATCTCAGAGTAATGGAGGTTATAACGACTGCAGATTCACGCAGGTCGTCTGAGGCATCAATTATAGAACTAGCATGTTCGTTCTTACACCGGATAGTGCCGAGGCCCAAGATTCTTCCATACACAGACATGGTCAAATGGGTACTGGATAGTGCTAACATAACAGACAGACAATTTAAAACTCATAACCAAGAACTCATGGAGTCATTCTTTCCACAAAATTTAAGGTTTATATTCTCTAACAAAAAAGCATGCAAGAGGCAAAAAATAGCACCAGGGAAGCCCGGATCGAGAAATAGAGGCAGTTTCCGATGTGCAATTAACCCCTTGAGAAGGAAAGCCTTTGATCACTCAGTCGCCTGTAAACCCAGAAAATTGTAGGAAAAAGTGCTAAAGGCTAAAGGCAAAACCCAAGCTCTAAAAACCAGTGGTATCTTCAGGGATATCCTTAAGGGGTATGTAAATTTCTACCAAATGTACAGCATCTACAGACAAGCTGGATACAAAAGACTTAAGAAAGAGCAGTGTCCATCAAAAGGTTAACCAAGTTGAATTGGGATTCTTATTGGAAGTACTTGGTAAAACCACACAGCCAGTGCATGACTCTCAAATGCCTCACTAACTCTGCCGAGAAGATGGTGCCAGCACTTGTCGATTCTGTTTTCGCAGGATAGCTAAAGCCGGAGGTCAGCCAACCAACTCTCCTCAAGCTAATGCTGAATCCTTACGACTACAGGGAACAAATCCATAGATAATTAATTGCCAGATTCAGTTTTAGTTTCACTTTTAGTTTTAGTTTTGCTTTATTTTTCCTGAAATGAGGATGGTCATTTAAACTGCCTCCTACAATTTTGTAATAAACTATTTTTAGATTTAGGTAGTATTATTTTAACCCTTCTCATGCATTTAGAGAAGGGTCCTAAAATTTGTCAAAAACTTGTCCTCAGAACATGCACTTCTGAACCCTCCAAGGAGGTTTAGATGAATGAATGGAACAAGATTTATTGATATCCGTGTTTAATATCTACTACTGCAATTGCACTTTTGTACTCTTAGTAGATGTTGAATTAAGAAGAGATAAATCATTATTGTTGAAGCTCATGAGTAGAACTTGTTATAAGTGGTACTTGTATCTCTTAACGGTTTCTACTTATGTGTTAAGGTGATATTTATATTCAGTTATTTATATATGAATTCTTGAATGCTTGAGTTATCATTTGGCACTTCTGTACGGTGATAGCTATTCTATTTATGCTTAATATATGAGTGACTTATTATGCAATATGCTTTTCACAATTGTTTCATCTAACTTTTTATACGAAATGGTTTATCTTTATTGAATTCTTTTCTCATAGCAATTGAATGATCTTTATTACCAATTTCCATTAGAAATTATTTTAGATCACATAACTGAAAGATTAAATCCCGGGTTAGTTTTTAGAATTAGATATTTCTATCCATTAGAATACAGTTGCATGTTGATAAATTAGATTTAGAATAAAAGCATTTTACTTAGAAATTATTAGGAAGGAAATATCAATTCTCAACACACACACACACATAAATTGGGAAACTGGTCCCATATCCCCAGTCGGACCCACTATACCAAACAGAGAAGGAGCTACTAACCAAGGTCCAGACCGGGTCGGTATCCCCCTTGTTGTGGACCCGATTTTCTAGGCTTCAACAGGCCCAAAGTAGCTACCTGGGAGATGGTGGATCAAATGTGAGCTATGTATCATTCATTGTTTTCTAGTGGAGGCAAATCAATTTTGGTACTTGTACATGTTTATATATGTTTTGTAGCGGCTGCAACACCCTCCAAAATTTTGACCTATACTCAAATTTCAGAGCATATTGTGGATCCTGTGATTGATCGTTCCTTAGTCACTTATTGGTAAGTTGATGATCTCAGGATCCCCTCCTCGATCTTAAGAGTCATTCGCACTTCTATATTTATATAGTATGTGTCATCTTTGGGCATGGGATTATCTCTTGTCATGCAAAGGGAAGTTTTTCTTGTGTCAAGGGGAAAGATTCATTAGAACAGGCTTTCCTCACCACATAGACATGTTTCAAACTCATTTCACGCACTCTTGCACAAGTGTCGCCTTTGTCCTCTCAAAGTCTCTCATCCAAACTACACTTGTCGTAAGATGCCACAAAGGTTTTTGCATTAAGCGAAGTATGTGTTATATTTTCTGGATGGTCTATGTTGTATCACTAAGTGCTCAAGTGTGTGATCATAGTCAAGTCCTATCACTATTCACATCAATTCCACTGATCCCAAAGTTAGCCAAATTATAGAGTTTCCCTAGCAACCTAGCCTCATTTAGCCTTCCTGAACTGTGCACTTCACATCTTCAACCCTCAAGTTGTTCCCTTACCACTTGGAACTGAGAAATGCATAGAATGCCCAACCCCCCTTAGCATTCTAAATTGTACAGTGATTTCCTTCAATGTCCTTCCCTCAGCTGGAACTCACTATCTCTAGATATTGCACAGTTTGTACCTCAGTTGTGTTATATTCTTTCCATGACCAGCCCACGTAGTTAACTGAGGGGTTAGGAAGGGGGAAGAGCCACCCCTCATTGCACTAATTGTGTAGCAGGGACGGGGGGGGATCATAGGGGGTTTGAGGCATACCCGTAACCCCACTTTATGGGGTCCGGGGCAGTGCCCCGAAAAATTTTGGTTTTGGACCCTATGTTAGGATGGGCAGAACCACCTATGGTTTTGTACATGATTTTCGCACATGTTTTTGGACACAATGGTTTTCAGTCCATGGTATTGGATGCTTTGGCATGTATAAATATGTATTATAACATTGAAAGGAACATAATGAAAAACCAAGCTAGGAGTCCTGGTTTTGGGATCAAGGAAAAATCTTTGTGTATATGTGTTTTATGTGTTATGCTCTTGCATCATTTATTTTCTGTGTTTTTTAGAATTCTTATGTAGGTAGTTTTTGTAAAAGGTTAAAACCTATAAGATGCCTAGTCTACCTTGCATCTTGAAACTACGCAGATGTGTCCTCCTAGGGCCGCATCCCACAGTAGTGCCTTACATCTAGAAACTTCGAAGTTTTTTCCCTCAGCTGCCTAGTCTGCCTTGCATCCTGAAACTGCAAAAATGTGTCCTCCTAAGGCCTCATCCTATAATAGTTACTGCCCACTGAAACTGCATAAATGTGCCTCTCAGTGATCACAAGAAGGATGAGAAGCTAGAGGACTCTCAAGGATTTGAGGAGGAAGATAAGCAGACCAAGAAACCAAAGGTATGATAGAAGATCAAGAACGCATGAAGACTCCATCTAACACATATCCCTTTGGAGGGTAGGTGTCACGCCCCCAAGCCTACGGTAGTCTTCCAACCGTGCTAGGCGAGGTGTGGCACTACCAACCATTTTTATTTTCACCAATACTTACGATTGTAGACTACGCCTAACATTCCATACTTAGTTTTATTTTTATTACCAAGTATTATTCTTTTATCCTTTATACAAGTGAAGCCCATATTATTCACATAAACAATATTATACAATAGAAATGCACAACAGTATAAAGGGAGGGGAAACTCCCTGCAACATGAGTCTGCCCGAATCAATATATTATACAATTTTTCCACTTTTACAAAGTATAGGCTAAGTCCTTGGGAAACCCCAAATTTACACTTAGCCAATTTTCAACTTTGGCAAACTCGGTTTCCCAACTCGTTGGCACCTCTGCACGACTCACCAACCCTTCGTTCACCTCGTCACACGATCGTGTTGTTTTCCCAACTTAGGCGTGTCTCGTCATAACCAAGTCACCACACACGGGCGCCTCTGCACGAGTCACACCTCTGTTCACAATCTCAACACTTCATCGTTTCAACCGTACACAACTTCCATGTTTGCCTTTGCACGATGGGCGGGTGCTCACCCGAGCTGCCCAAGAACCCGTGCACAACCACCCAACCACACACAACCGGGCGTTCATGCCTTCACCCGTGCACCTTCGCACAACCGGGCACCCTCGCCTTCACTCGTGCATGCCTTGCACAACCGGGCACCCACGCCTTACTCGTGCATGCCTTACTTCGACCGGCCTTTGTTAAGACTTGTGCGTTCAAGAGACCTGCCCAAGACTTGGGTGCATATCCATCTACGCCTTCCTATTTTCTATGCCCTCTTCTCCATGCACTTCTCCTTTGAAGACTCGCTTGTCGAATGATTGAATCTTGCTCCAACAACTCGTCACATATATAAGGATGGCTGGGCGAGTTGGCTTGCCCAAGCCGACTTGTCCACCATGTAACAACGCACCCCTACGCTTTGCAAACATCATCGAACACATGTCGGCTTGCTCGAAATTGTAGGTTGGTTGTGGGTAATCATCCATGCTTCCCACACATATAAAAACCATTGCTCTGCCCATCTACGCATATTAACTCATGTCTCCTCGCGTGTTGGTCGTAGAGCTGCCATAAGTCACTTGTTCAGGTCGCACTTCATCCGGCGAGCGTGCCAAGGACCATAGGTCCTTACATCCTCCTCCACCTGAAGTCATTGTCATCCTTGACAACATGCCATCCTAGTAGCCATCCACCAAGATCAACAACTGTATCACCCATGATGTCAACTCCTCCACATACTACAAACATCTCTGCATCATATGTAGAACCACTGTCTCCATCATGTCTCATCCCGGCAACCATCTGTCACCAACATCACCATACTAAGATATACACCCCATTGGTATGTCATACATCGGAAATCATCTCAATCCATGACCATCGACCATCCTGTCACAATCTCCACATGCTGCTCCCCATCGTGGAAGGTTGGTCCCTCCATCTCAAGCTACATGCTTCTTGCAACCTCTCCTGTTGACCTCATCATGTATTGTCATTATGTGAACTACTGCCATGATACTCCAGCACAATGCTAACACATCTTTGTACATGCCGGCCCCCATGTCTGAACTAGTTGGGTGATCAGTCCAACTGTCACGTTCAAACCATGAGAATGCACATTCTCATGCCACCATCAGTTGTTTCTCAGAACATCCCATCACATCCTCAACTCGATCAAGAATCCATATCCATATAAGTGTAAGCCATGCTCAGGTCCATGAAGTAATCCCCATCTCATCTGCAACATGATGTCCATGACGTTTGGCACTAATGTGCTGCATGAAATCAGCCACATCTACCCCAACATCATCATCCATCTACAAAACATCCATCTCCTCAAAGTGAAGAGATCATCTCATCAAACTCCGACTCTCGATGTGCCACATCCAGGTCCATGAAGCAACCTCCATCATATCTGCAAAGTGCCATCCCTCAAGTCTACCATAGAAACAAGTATACACCTATCTCATCTATCCATGTCCTGCCCATGATCATAGATCAATCAGCTCCCATGTGTCAAAAGTGGTTAAGTCTCGACTCAACCCATGCCCAAGTGTTGCCACCAAGGCATCATCATCATTGTAAATCCATCACTCCAAATTGTCTCATATCGATCCTCCACATCAAGTCACTCTTCCAAGCCATTCCCATACATGTACTTGAAAGTATGCACGCCATCCTGCATCAAATTTTCTGACCTCAACTCCTAAATGTATCAAATCCTCTAAGTCCACCATATATGAAGTCCATAAAAGTCATAACCTCATGTCATCATGAGCTCCATGAGTCATCTCCAACCATCATCTTAGCAAGCATACAAGTCTCGGCCCAAAGGTCTCTGCAAGATGCCTCAGCTCTCCATGTAGTAGGAATGCTCCATAGTCTGCTCACAACTCCATCCAAGTCCATGGCCTTGTTGTATATAAGTGCACAACCTCTCCATCAGCTCATAAACAAAACATCTCCATGTCACACCAGCAAATCCACCTGCACAACATCCCTACCTTGGCACTCCCCATTGGATGCCCATAAGTGACACCTCTACAAGTGCTCCTACACAATGTCCCTACATAAGACTATCATGCTCTATGTCTCCAACCTGATGTCTATGACTAAGTTGCCCATGTAGTCGAACCAAGTAGACCCATCACAACAATTGGTCATCCTCATCCAAGTTTGCAATTTTCGGTCTAGTGAACTCGGTCACCCAACCATATCATCATCATCACGAGTCCCTTCCATCATAGCTCCCCCACTGAAGGTTCCACCAAGACTTTCTCTTGGTCTCATCCATGAGAAGTCCACCCAAGCATCATCATACCTCAAGTGTGTGCCCTCCTTCAATCTTTCCATGAGTCATGCCGAGAACTTAACCAATTCTCCATTTGGCTAAAGAAAGACCCAATCCTCCACAACAATCATCACGTTCCACCCTTGTCACAGGCCTTTGTACCTTCTACCATAATGTCACAAACAACCCCAACAAGTCTTGCAACAGTCGACAATCCTTGCTTCTCCATACAAGGTCTCATCTTAGACATCCATGGTAAGATGCTCCCTTGCACTGGCAAACTGGATTTTCTCTTCCCTACATACAGTTCATCTCCCAAATGCTCAAGTGAAACATAAGTATCAATAGTACTTACATCATCATCATGAGGCTCCTCCATGTGAGTATCCTCATTCATCCATGTCTGCAAACTGCACGATCCTGGTCCAACTTGATCAATCTCAAGTTCATCCTCCATCGTTGTCACATCTACAACATCCTCAAACATCACAGCTTCCTTTTCCTCATTAGCACAATCTGCAACTTCATCTTGCTCCATTGTCCAACCAAGTTGAAGAAGTTCGTCTTCAACATTCTTTTCCAAGACTTCAAGCTTTTCTCGAATCTAGGGATTCTCTTCTTTCATCTGCTTCAACTTGTATAAGGTAAGCAAGAGCTTCCCTTCGCATTCTTCCAAACCTGCCATGCCTTGTCGTTTAGCTTCGTCCAAGCACTAAGCTTCACCTCTGCCAAACCTGTTTCACCATTCACCAGGTTCCTGCTACAAGACTGAACCAGCTCTTGATTCCACCTGTTACCTACAAAACTTGAACTCCCCTTCAAGTCTTCGGTCTTTGTAGAATCAGCTTCCTTCACCTGAACTCCACCTGAACCTGGCTCTGATACCACCTGTCACGCCCCCAAGCCTACGGTAGTCTTCCAACTGTGCTAGGCGAGGTGCAGCACTACCAACCGTTTTCTTTTCACCAATACTTACGATTGTAGACTACGCCTAACATTCCATACTTAGTTTTATTTTTATTACCAAGTATTATTCTTTTATCCTTTATACAAGTGAAGCCCATAACATTCACATAAACAACATTATACAATAGAAATGCACAATAGTATAAAGGGAGGGGAAACTCCCTGCAACATGAGTCTGCCCGAATCAATATATTACACAATTTTTCCACTTTTACAAAGTATAGGCTAAGTCCTTGGGAAACCCCAAATTTACACTTAGCTAATTTTCAACTTCGGAAAACTCGGTTGCCCAACTCGTCAGCACCTCCGCACGGTCGCCGCACGACTCAACAACCCTTCATTCACCTCGTCACACGATCATGTTGTTTTCCCAACTTGGGCGTGTCTTGTCGTAACCAAGTCGCCACACACGGGCGCCTTCGAACGAGTCACACCTCTGTTCACAATCTCAAACTTCATCTTTTCCACCGTACACAACTTCCGTGTTTGCCTTTGCACGACGGGCGGGCGCTCACCCAAGTTGCCCAAGAACTCGTGCACAACCACCCAACCGCACAACCACATACAACCGGGCGTTCACGCCTTCACCCATGCACCTTCGCACAACCAG
This sequence comes from Pinus taeda, assembly GCA_000404065.3. Taxonomy (NCBI): domain Eukaryota; kingdom Viridiplantae; phylum Streptophyta; class Pinopsida; order Pinales; family Pinaceae; genus Pinus; species Pinus taeda. The sequence goes on from APFE031052665.1 coordinate 51,786, forward strand.
GCACCCTCGCCTTCACTCATGCACACCTTCCACAACCGGGCACCCACGCCTTACCCATGCATGCCTTACTTCGACCGACCTTCGTTAAGACTTGTGCGTTCAAGAGACTTTCCCAAGACTTGGGCACATATCCATCTGCGCCTTCCTCTTTTCTCTGCCCTCTTCTCCACGCACTTCTCCTTTGAAGGCTCACTTATCGAATGATTGAACCTTGCTCCAACAACTCGTCGCATATATAAGGATGGTTGGGCAAGTTGGCTTGCCCAAGCCAACTCGTCCACCATGTAACAACGCACCCCTACGCTTCTTAAACATCATTGAACACATGTCGGCTTGCTCCAAATTGTAGGTCGGTCGTGGGTAATCATCCATGCTTCCCACGCATCTAAAAACCATCGCTCTACCCATCTACGCATATTAACTCATGTCTCCTCGCGTGCTGGTCGTAGAGCTGCCATAAGTCACTCGTTCAGGTCACACTTCATCTGGTGGGCATGCCAAGGACCACAGGTCCTTACAGTAGGTATGGAAAACAAAGCACATATTTTGAAATATGCCTCTCAGTGTAGCTTGAAGGATTGGTTATCATTATCACATTGTTATGTCTTCAATGACATGTGTTGGGCATGGAATCCCCCCAAGGCATGTTTTGGGGCTTAAAGCCCAAGTTTTGACCCAATCTTGTTGTAAAGCTCCACGAATTGTGGACGCGGAGCGTAAAATGTATGATAGAGTCACAGGGTTGTCCACCCTAGTTATGTAATGTAATGTTGGCTTGATAGACCTACCCATGGTCCGCGGACCATGGGATTGTACAAATAGGGTGAGGCTCTAAGTGTAAAGATAGAAAAGAAGTAGAGAGATAGGAAGATAGTCTAAGTAACTAAGCGAAGTGTATCTTTGGGTCGTAGAGTAGGAGAATGCTCTACAGCTGAGTGCGCAGAGGCCTCGTAGTCTGCAGCTAGGTGCACAAACCCCTGCAACTGAGTGCATAGGGTGGAGCTGAGTTTGTAACTGAGGAATTAATTAATAAAGAGAAGTTTGGTATCATTTTGTGTTTTGTTCTTGGGTTAATGAATGATTAATATAATTTTCAAATATACTGTTTATTTACTGCACACACCTATATGAATGGTTTATGTTGTTAAGTATAATTTAAAGCATGCAAGTAGGCTAAAATAATCAACTAACATTGGAATACTAGTAAGGACTTATGTAATAAGCCAGAAGTGCAGTGTTCAGCCCTCGAGTAGGGCTACACAAAGGCATTATATCAGACTGCGAGGTGTGAGAAAGTGCGCGAAGTGACTTGCATGTGGGGTTAAACTGCGGACCACTTGGACTCATCAAACATCTCCAGGGTGCGGAAACCTGGTTCTAGCACCCTCCCATACTACTTTGTGTGAGACATCAGTTCCTGCTCCACTGACTATTGCTGAAAGGGCCAGTGGTACCGTCATTTTTTTGGTTAACTTAACTCTGAACTTGGGTCAGGCCCTTATAAGCCAACAAATGGTTCCGTTGCCAGGACCAGTGTTATGAAACCAGCTCAAGAAAAGATAGAAAAGATAGATCAACGCCTTAGAATTTAGCCTCTTCGAGGGGGCAACCTCCTTTACATTACATAAATGAACAATTCTTGGATGATTCAAATGAAAAAACCTCCTTTCTATATATAGGAGTCTAAGGAGTCACACTATAATCTAACCGACCTAACAATAATAATATAAAGCCACAAAAATAACAAGAGAGGGATTCTTTGGGGCACAGTAATAACAATATGGGGGCAATAGGGGCACAACAATATTAATAAGGGGTGTAACTACAATAGTAATGGGGTAATCACTAGTATTATAGGGACCCAACATGCCCCTCTCCTTCAAAAAAGTGTTGTCCTCAACGCTTGAGTAGTTCTGGATAGTTCTGCATAAAATTCTCATCCTCCCATATGGAATCTTCAGTGGATAAGTTCTTCCACTTGATAAGATACTCTGAAATTGAACGATTTCATAGTTGTCGAGTTCTTGTTTCTGTGACTGCTTCTGGTTCCAATATAATTTTTCCTTCCTCGTCAAGTTCTGGCAATATTGTTTGCACTGGGAGCTTTTCGCCTATAACCTTCTTTAAACATGAAACATGGAAAACTGGGTGCAATCGAGAAGCTGTAGGAAGCTCCAATTTGTATGCCATAGTACCAATCTTTTGCAACACCTTGTACGA
>APFE031052669.1:0-15619 GCA_000404065.3 Pinus taeda
GTATAGTATTATTCATAGGGTTTATAATATTAATCCTTAGGTCTGAGCCCCAAGGGTTAGCTTAGTTGGTCGAGTTCCTGTTGCTAAGAGCCTCGCCAGTTAGGAGGCCGCGAGGTCAAATCTCCTCGACACCCTTGGGGTTATGCCCTACATGTTTGGCCGATAGGTAGATCCCTTCGGATTGATCTGCCTGGATTTTACCATGGATATAACGGCTACCAAGTTTCTGTGAAGCACCAAAAAAAAATTCAATCCTTCGGTCTAATATAAATCCCCTTAGTTTATAATCTTGGTCAACCATGGTCCAACATCACATTGTTATAAACATTTTCTCAACATGAAAATCAACTGTGGTCCAACATCGCATTGTGACAAAGATTGTCTCCATATGAAGATCAATCATGGTGAACCATGGTGCAATGTCACACTGTGACAAAGCTTGTCTCAATATGAAAATAAACCATGGCCCAATGTGAGATTCCGACAAAGATTGTCTCAATAAAAATATTGTTCATAAGGTTTATAATATTAATCCTACAGTTTAATATCAATAATAACTGTCTTGTTCGGAGCAAGAGACTTATTACAAAATGATAACATTGGAGACCTGACTAGATGTATGCAGCTCATTAGTGAAATGATTACGTAAGTTTAAACACACGGCGTAAAAGCGAAACCAGGAAATTCCAACTCATTAGATGTTAAAGAAAGTGAAGTGCAAATACCCCGTAATCACGGTTTCTCTATTCACTGGACTCTAAGATTTGACAATATTTCACAATGCGATAAGTAATCACGGTTTCACTATGCTCTCGACTCCAAGATTTGACAATATTTCACAATGCGGTCAGTCAAAAGCAGACAATCTCGCACATGGTTTTCATTGAGATTGGTAGGTCTGACTTTGTTCATTGATTCAAGATGAGTAATTCTGACTGCGTCTGCGAATACCTTTGTATTTCAGGATTGATTGATAGATTCCTCCTATATATCTAGATACACCGAGTATATATTGGTAGGTCTGACTTTGTTCATTGATTCAAGATGAGTCCGCGAATAGTAATTCTGACTGCGTCTGCGAAGACTTTTGTATTTCAGGATTGATAGATTCCTCCTATACACCGAGTACATATTGGTCGGTTTGACTTTGTTCATTGCTTGAATATGAGTCCACGAATAGTAATTCTGACTGCCTCCGCGAATACCAACTCTCTAATTGACTGAAACTTCTGTATTTCGAGATTGGTAGATTCCTCCTATATATACATATACACTGAGTGACGAATACTGCATCTTTGTCTCTCGATTCTATCTCCACAATCCTTCCGAAAGGAAAACCATTAAAAACAGCAGCCTACTACACAATTTGTTTACAAAAACTGCATCTGAATTCTAATTGTAAGCTCCGAAATACGATGGTTCGATTTGCATTTCCCCTTTCTAGAAAGGATTTGTGGGCTTTACAGTTGAAGAATCCATTCAGCCCCTCTTCCCCGACAACAAATAATGGAGATGGTGATCAACCCGCACAGACAGGGCTACCACAAGTTGCTTATTTGTGGCTAGATATCCAGGGTGTCAACTCTTGGAGAGGATTGCTTGATCCCATGAATCCAATTCTGAAAGCTGAGATTCTCAGATACGGAGAATTTGCTCAGCTTTGCTATGACGCGTTTGATGACAGAGACTATTCTGAATATTATGGAACTTGTAAGCACAGTAAACGCTCTTTCTTTCAGAAAATGGGTTTCCCTCATTCCGGTTATCAAGTAACCAAATATATATACGCAAATGTTGGTGCCTTACGATCCTCTTTTGGCGAAAAGTCCATGGACGAAGGTGTTTGGATAGGATTTATTGCTGTTTGCACGGATCCAAATGAGATAGAGAGGCTGGGAAGACGAGACATAGTGGTTGCGTGGAGAGGAACGCGAACAGCGCAAGAATGGATGCAAAATTTTAAAGACATATTAGTTCCACTTCCCCCTACGGTAGCTCATGTGAATGGACAAAAAATTGGCGATCCAAATGTCCGAATAGAAAAGGGATTTCTGTCTTGTTATACTTGCGTGGATGAGGGTTCTAAAAAATGCAGTAGGAGCGCCAGGAATATTGTAGTGGGCGAGATCACACGGCTGCTGCAACAATACAAGGACGAGACGTTGAGCATAACATTGACAGGACACAGCTTAGGAGCTGCACTTGCAACGCTAAGTGCATATGATATCAAAGAAACGGTTAACATGCAGAATATGCGTATACCTGTTCCTGTCACAGTGTTTGCCTTCGCCTCTCCCCGCGTAGGAAACTCAACGTTCGCCCAACGTATGGAGGAGATTGGTGTGAATGTTCTGAGGTTGGTTAACCAGCACGATGTTGTTCCGAATGTCCCTGGTCTTTTTATGAACGAGAGCATGGGATTGGCGAGCAAACTCCTCAGTTGGCTTCCCTGGACATATTTTCATGTGGGCATCCAGCTTTCCCTGCATAACGAAAGCTCTCCCTTCTTGAAGGACACCCATAATCTGTCCGACTTCCATAGTTTAGAGGTTTATCTCCATTTACTGGATGGCTATGTTGGGGTGAACAAATCCTTCAAATCTTCGGGTAGAGATCTAGCTCTTGTTAATAAGAGGTGTGCCTTATTGATTGATAGCCTTCATATCCCGTCCCACTGGTGGCGTGAAGAAAACAAAGGTCTAGTAAAAAATGCAAATGGTAAATGGACATGGCCTGCTAGATCTCCTCGGTCTCCCGACGCAGACTATGAACCGCACCAGATCTGACCAGATCTTATTCACTATACTGCCCAAATTTTGATAATGGAATGTAAAAATTCACTAAAAGTGAACTTCAGTCCATGATTAGTTCAGTCCGTTGTGCTCTTTCCAGCTTATGTGTTTAAACTGCGGTGGATACTTTACCATAAATTTTGTACTTTAGAAGTGTGATGTCTATACTGAACTGTTTAAATGAAAATAATACCATGGCAATCATATACGGGGCAGAAAAATGTCTACCTTCAGTCAAATAACAACGAGCAGCTAATCTGAAATCTGAGAAGGAAGATCCTTCATCTGCTAAGACGAGGTTCTCTCTCGTTATCATTTTTGTATTGCATTTTCAAACATTAAATTCAAAAGGATCGGAACGGTCAAATGTCAAATTGCACTATCGCCGAAGCCTGGATGAATCATACGATTCTTCTATGTTTTCCATGAGCTTATCTCGATTGATAATTCGCCAAATATTTTTCTATGTTCCCCTGAGCTTATCTCGAATGCTAATTCGCCAAATATTTCCAAAAATATTCAGTAATTACATGATTGCTAATTCGCCAAATATTTCCCAAATATTCAGTAATTACATAGACATGGTCACTGTCCAGAGAATCAGCGATCGAGATAAAGATGCCCCTCTTGATTGTTCGTGCGTAGACCTAGTAAGCTGTTCGACCTAGTAAGCTGTTCGAGTCAAACCAAGGATAATTTCTATTAATTTTTGCCAACCGTTAATTTCTATTAAAAGAAAATCCAAAATTAATTTATTAATTTTCGTTTTCTAAAATAAGGAAAAGGAGTTTTTCCCAATGATTTATTCCCAGTGGTTGGCCTATTGGCATAGCTATTTCGGAGGAGTGCTTCCAATATCTTGAGAGATGGATAAGAATTCACCAAAACCTTATCTTTCTGATGAAAACGAGGAGACCCCCTCGGTGGAAACCAATTCAGGGTCTTTTCATTTTCAAGATTTCTTCCAATCCGATCTTGGGACCTGTGGGTTATGGGCCCACGAAGCCATTCTGAGACTTCTCACGTCTCCTTACATGATTGCGCAGCACTTTTCCATTGGTCATCTCTCGCCAGGCGGCTGCTTCGTCACTGTAAAGTGCTTCAAAACTAGATGACGCCTTCCCCTCAAGATAGTCAAACGTTGTCTGATCTGTAGCAACAACACCATTCTTCCCTCCCGGTTCAACAACCATGTTACACAATGTCATTCCATCTTCCATCGCCAAACTTTTAACAGTCGATCCTGAAAATTCCATGGTTCGGTAAGTTGCCCCAGAAACAGTTATTTCACCAATCGATTTCTAGGGATAGGCCCATCAAACTTCGGCAAGTCTGGTACATATGCCGACGTCCAACCGCCTACAGTAATAAAATCAATCTTTTTCCCATCTACAAATGCTTTGCCGGGTTTCTTGATCTTCTTGCTCGCTATCAATGCCTGCTGATGAGGGAACGAGCTTTCCAGTCTTGGCGCCGGACCTGTTCTTTTTTCGTCTTGGTCTCCTGGAGTGGCAGCAACAGTCCTCGAATCTACTTGTTCTCGAACTTCCTCAGGTTTCTAACACGCCCAATCCTCTTCCCGTCTTCGGAGACCCAGAGAGTAGAAGACGAATTCCGAATGACTTCGCCAACAGCAGCGACAGTTTCTTCCGGTGCTTTCTCGGGCCCTGCTTCCTTCAGCCCAAGATGGTTTCTCATTCGACACAAACCAAAGCTGGTTCTTCACTGTTACCAATGTCATTTACAAAATTGCCAGAGGCGCTGACACATAAAATAACATAAAAACACACAGACATAAATTCTCAAAGACGCATTTCCATATCAACTAAAAAGACGCATTGTTATTATTTACAACTCAGAATACAATTTTAAGGCATTTCAGCCTTAACCAAGATTTCTCAGACAATTACATTTTTCTCCCTTTCACGCGTTCAGGGTTTTCTCTACTCATTCTTGCTTCCTGATTCACTCATGAATCTTTCACTTTTTATTACACATGCATACAGCTTTTTTTAACTGATTTTTAACTAAAATTAGTTTTTTAACCGAATCTTGTTCAAGATTGGCCTGGGTGTCCATAGGGTTGTCCAGCTGTCCTCTTTCTCTAACTTCCTTTCATTGAGGTGTCCAGATGCTCCTGCATCAGACTCCCGAGGTACAAAAATTATGACCTCCTGGTCATATGCTCCCGAGGTACAAAATTATGACCTCCTGGTCATATGCTCCCGAGGTACAAAATTATGACCTCCTGGTCATATGCAATTCTACCCACTGTTTCACTTCTTCAGTGGAACTGCCTTCTGTGAGCTGCAACCAAACCTCTGCCATAGCAAGTCCTCCTTGCTACCAGATGCCCTACCAAGCTTCTCTCTTGAGCTCGGTCCTCTCGGCATCTCCGTGGTTCTCTCCCCTGGAACCAATTGAGCACTTCTGCTCCAGGTTTGCTGCAATCTTCACCTTCACAAAATTAAAAAACTACAAACAAACAAACTGTACCTCTTCTTCCTGGTACCTCTTTGCATGCAAAAACTCCTCTCCGCAGGAAATCTTTCCCGCTCTGATACCACTTGATGAAAACGAGGAGACCCCCTCGCTGGAAACCAATTCAGGGTCTCTTCATTTCAAGATTTCTTCCAATCCGATCTTGGGACCTGTGGGTTATGGGCCCACGAAGCCATTCTGAGACTTCTCACATCTCCTTACATGATTGCGCAGCACTTTTCCATTGGTCATCTCTTGCCAGGCGGCTGCTTCGTCACTGTAAAGTGCTTCAAAACTAGATGACGCCTTCCCCTCAAGATAGTCAAACGTTGTCTGATCTGTAGCAACAACACCATTCTTCCCTCCCGGTTCAACAACCATGTCACACAATGTCATTCCATCTTCCATCGCCAAACTTTTAACAGTCGATCCTGAAAATTCCATGGTTCGGTAAGTTGCCCCAGAAACAGTTATTTCACCAATCGATTTCTAGGGATAGGCCCATCAAACTTCGGCAAGTCTGGTACATATGCCGACGTCCAACCACCTACAGTAATAAAATCAATCTTTTTCCCATCTACAAATGCTTTGCCGGGTTTCTTGATCTTCTTGCTCGCTATCAATGCCTGCTGATGAGGGAACGAGCTTTCCAGTCTTGGCACCGGACCTGTTCTTTTTTCGTCTTGGTCTCCTGGAGCGGCAGCAACAATCCTCGAATCTACTTGTTCTCAAACTTCCTCAGGTTTCTAACACGCCCAATCCTCTTCCCGTCTTCGGAGACCCAGAGGGTAGAAGACGAATTCCGAATGACTTCGCCAACAGCAGCGACAGTTTCTTCCGGTGCTTTCTCGGGCCCTGCTTCCTTCAGCCCAAGAAGGTTTCTCATCCGACACAAACCAAAGCTGGTTCTTCACTGTTACCAATGTCATTTACAAAATTGCCAGAGGCGCTGACACATAAAATAACATAAAAACACACAGACATAAATTCTCAAAGACGCATTTCCATATCAACTAAAAAGACGCATTGTTATTATTTACAACTCAGAATACAATTTTAAGGCATTTCAGCCTTAACCAAGATTTCTCAGACAATTACATTTTTCTCCCTTTCACGCGTTCAGGGTTTTCTCTACTCATTCTTGCTTCCTGATTCACTCATGAATCTTTCACTTTTTATTACACATGCATACAGCTTTTTTTAACTGATTTTTAACTAAAATTAGTTTTTTAACCGAATCTTGTTCAAGATTGGCCTGGGTGTCCATAGGGTTGTCCAGCTGTCCTCTTTCTCTAACTTCCTTTCATTGAGGTGTCCAGATGCTCCTGCATCAGACTCCCGAGGTACAAAAATTATGACCTCCTGGTCATATGCTCCCGAGGTACAAAATTATGACCTCCTGGTCATATGCTCCCGAGGTACAAAATTATGACCTCCTGGTCATATGCAATTCTACCCACTGTTTCACTTCTTCAGTGGAACTGCCTTCTGTGAGCTGCAACCAAACCTCTGCCATAGCAAGTCCTCCTTGCTACCAGATGCCCTACCAAGCTTCTCTCCTGAGCTCGGTCCTCTCGGCATCTCCGTGGTTCTCTCCTCTGGAACCAATTGAGCACTTCTGCTCCAGGTTTGCTGTAATCTTCACCTTCACAAAATTAAAAAACTACAAACAAACAAACTGTACCTCTTCTTCCTGGTACCTCTTTGCATGCAAAAACTTGCATGCAAAAACTCCTCTCCGCAGGAAATCTTTCCCGCTCTGATACCACTTGATGAAAACGAGGAGACCCCCTCGCTGGAAACCAATTCAGGGTCTCTTCATTTTCAAGATTTCTTCCAATCCGATCTTGGGACCTGTGGGTTATGGGCCCACGAAGCCATTCTAAGACTTCTCACGTCTCCTTACATGATTGCGCAGCACTTTTCCATTGGTCATCTCTCGCCAGGCGGCTGCTTCGTCACTGTAAAGTGCTTCAAAACTAGATGACGCCTTCCCCTCAAGATAGTCAAACGTTGTCTGATCTGTAGCAACAACACCATTCTTCCCTCCCGGTTCAACAACCATGTTACACAATGTCATTCCATCTTCCATCGCCAAACTTTTAACAGTCGATCCTGAAAATTCCATGGTTCGGTAAGTTGCCCCAGAAACAGTTATTTCACCAATCGATTTCTAGGGATAGGCCCATCAAACTTCGGCAAGTCTGGTACATATGCCGACGTCCAACCGCCTACAGTAATAAAATCAATCTTTTTCCCATCTACAAATGCTTTGCCGGGTTTCTTGATCTTCTTGCTCGCTATCAATGCCTGCTGATGAGGGAACGAGCTTTCCAGTCTTGGCGCCGGACCTGTTCTTTTTTCGTCTTGGTCTCCTGGAGTGGCAGCAACAGTCCTCGAATCTACTTGTTCTCGAACTTCCTCAGGTTTCTAACACGCCCAATCCTCTTCCCGTCTTCGGAGACCCAGAGAGTAGAAGACGAATTCCGAATGACTTCGCCAACAGCAGCGACAGTTTCTTCCGGTGCTTTCTCGGGCCCTGCTTCCTTCAGCCCAAGATGGTTTCTCATTCGACACAAACCAAAGCTGGTTCTTCACTGTTACCAATGTCATTTACAAAATTGCCAGAGGCGCTGACACATAAAATAACATAAAAACACACAGACATAAATTCTCAAAGACGCATTTCCATATCAACTAAAAAGACGCATTGTTATTATTTACAACTCAGAATACAATTTTAAGGCATTTCAGCCTTAACCAAGATTTCTCAGACAATTACATTTTTCTCCCTTTCACGCGTTCAGGGTTTTCTCTACTCATTCTTGCTTCCTGATTCACTCATGAATCTTTCACTTTTTATTACACATGCATACAGTTTTTTTTAACTGATTTTTAACTAAAATTAGTTTTTTAACCGAATCTTGTTCAAGATTGGCCTGGGTGTCCATAGGGTTGTCCAGCTGTCCTCTTTCTCTAACTTCCTTTCATTGAGGTGTCCAGATGCTCCTGCATCACTTTCATTTAATTAATTTTTATTTTGTAAAGTAATAAAAAATTATAATTTCTAAAATGGATAAACCAAAAGAACTTTTCCAAAAGTTTGAATTGATTGATTTAGATTTCCGAGTGGTTAGCCTATTGACGTACGTATTTTAGAAGAGGGCTTTCAACATCTTGAGAGATATGAAGGGCTGACCAGTAATCATGTTAGAATAAAAGAAAGTGCAAACTAAATGTATGCACGCACCTCATCAGCTTTCGGATATAAATATAGAATATTTATGTTATAAGTTAAAAAATAATAACAATACTATAACTTTATGTAATAATATAATAATAATAAGTTAATTAATTTATTTTTTTCGCTATTCATCTGTATCCAGCGCGTTACAGTATACATCAGAGCAGATACTGTGGCATTAACCACTCAACATACATGCCGTGGCTATGCACGATTTCTATTAATTAAAATATTAATAATAAATTTGGTGGTATTCATATTTGTTGTCTTGCATTGTTCGCTCTATTCTAGTTTGATTAATAGAAGATGTTGAAATATGGCTATTATAATTCTATCCAATATTGCTACACCTTGATGATGTTCTTCTATCCTTAACTTATCTTATGTAGTCATTTTAGTTAAGCATCTAGAAGAAATTAACTTACTCATATGGTTTTGACCTAAGAATTATGGTTGTTTGTCATATGTGATGGTTGTCCTCAAGCACATATATATTATTTCTCTATTTTATAGTTGTAAGTACTAAGGACTTGATGTATATGCCTCCAACAATTAATTTCCAATTATTTGTTTTAGATGGAAAAATAGATCTAAATCTGAACTATGTCATGGCATGCATGTGATAAAGTCCTATTTTTATATTTTCATGAAATTTCACATGACAATATACATTTACTAAGGTCTTTTGTCTTACACTCTTGTAATTTTGTTCACTAATTTAATCTAGAAATTAACAATACTCTATTTCCATAACTAGGAATTTCGCTTTTCCATTTGGATTACTTAGTGTACTGTATCACTAACAGAAGTAGCGATTAGTACTCTACCTTTATGGTAATATCAGTCAATTTCTTCCACAGTCTACACAAAAGATCACTTATTCCGGAATTACAGTAACCTTTCCTACTACATAGCAAATATAACAAAAAATTATTGTTTACAAGCAAGTAAAATATAAAATTCCATTCATCTTCCATTGACATGCAAATGCTCATCTCCTATACTTAATTTCTAGTCTACATAAAATCCTAGCATTCAAATTTCATCATAACAATTCATAGATTTACATTAACCAAAGAACTAGTAATTATATGCTAACCATGTGCTACTGATGGAATTCCATTGGAGCCCGAACACTATCTTCCACCCAACTGTAGAACTATATGTTCACAGTTCAGCCCCTAGCGGAGTTTTCCTATCCAAGACATCAACAACTTGTTGATTCTTGTAATAGGCATTTTTATTCCTTATTTTCATGTGAGTTTTTTCTTAAATTGGCATGTTGCTTTATGGAATTTTTCCCTTTTTGTCAAAAACTCGCTTTTTATCTTTAGCGATGCTTTATGCCAATCTCAACTTACCATTTATCTCCAGCTAAGTTCTTAGTGGACCTTTCTCTCACATCCACTAAGCTTATCCAGAATCCTTCTTGATTCTAGTCATGGAAATATTACTACAATATACTCTTATCTACCAGTGTTCCATTTCCAAGAAATTTATTTCCTATTTAAAAACATTTATTACATCATCATCCTACGACAAACATCATCATTATTCTTTTTAATAAAATGGAAAAATACTAATGTTTTTCAATTAGGGAGAGGTATTGCACAAGGCAAAACCGGGCTATACATTAAACATATAGGATAGAATGCATTCGTAAAGTTCCTAGAAGGTTCTAGGAAAATAAAGGGTTTCAATGAGTGGTCCTTTCTCTTCTTGTTATAAACCTTAAAACATTAAAATAACTCTAGTAGGCTTTTTTTGGCCAACATGGTCAAATACCCTAGAGAAGAATAAAAAATATGTAAGAAATTGGGTAAGTTGCAAGCTGAGAGGTAGAGCCATAGAAAAATCCTATTATATTATTTAGCTACGCCAAGGGTATTTAGTTCTTAGAGGGCATAACTGTGAGGAAGGTGAAGAGACAAATAAGAATTCTTAGAACGATGGCAAGAGTTTAACTTTTTTTTTTTTTTTAAATGGAAGGCATTAAACACAAACAATTATCTCCCATGTGAAGGTTAGGATGTCGCAACCCTACTCCTAAAATTCATAAATTGACAATGTTTTGAAGATATAAATTGTTAAGGAATTCGTTGTAGGGTTTGCTTAGTAGAATTATTACCTATGCCTACAATGGTCGCCACTTTTGGTTTATTGTTCGATAAATAACTCACTATGATTGGAGAGACCTTAGTGGTAGTGTTCACCTGGGTAAAGGCAATGAAAGAAAAAATAATTGTCGAACTAAAATGTACCTTCCACAGAGCGACCGTGAAGAAAAATTGCAAAAGGATATATATGCATTTACACACTATCTGCAATTCTTTAATACACATTACCAACCCTCAAGAATTAAATTTTCATGCCGTCATAAGTAGAGTTTCTCCAAGCACTATTATTGCCTAAAACCATCAAAATGTAAGGATTTGACCCTCGAATTGAAGAAGAGACATTATAGTCATGGAATCAAGGAATTTCTAAGTTGCAAAGCTCTCTCTCAAGCTGTGAGGGTGCAAATGAGAATTGGAGCAACGGAGGCTGCAAGTAATTACTCCAAGCTAACCCCAGGTGACCTCCACCATCAATCTTAAGACTAAAACTTATACATTCACACAATTGTCATGTTGTTAAGGTCCATGTATCAACTTGTCAGATATGATCTTTATGTTGCTCATATAATGTAACTAGAAGTTTCGGGTTGGATAACATTCCTTTAATAACAAGAAATATGAATAGAGGTGCAAACCAGCTTAATATATCAATACTATGTGTATATGTATATGGCCCTTTACATCATGGAGTACCTCGTGAAGGGTCAATACATTTGCATTGAGCTACAATAGTATTATTAATGTCATGGGAAAATAGAAATAAAATGCAATTGCAACCCATCGAAACCTAAGGAAACTCGTGTAACCATGAGTCATAATAATTGTATCTTAGGTAAAGAGAGTGAAGCCTTTGTGTGGGCGTACATCTTCTAATAGGTCTATAGTACCGTTATTTAATATAAAAAAGAAAGAGAGAAAAAAGAAGAATGGATTTACGTTATTGGTACAATAAGAAACATATCCATCAAGTTATAAAAGGTAAATATAATAAAGACAATGCACAAATCTCTAGCCCAGGGATATGATATTTTGAAGTTGACAGTGAATGTAGTGGAAATTCATGGTAAGGATAATTTCAAAGTGTAAGTAGATATAAAAGAATTATTAGTCCTTTGTTTCCTTCTAGACTAGACATTTTATGACATCCTAAGATTTCATGTGTGTATATGTACGGTTAAGATTTCCTTTCAAAAAAAGGTACATGTCCTCTTGCTCTATTATAATGAGATAAGAAGAATACATTACGGATATTACAATTTGAATATCCTATTAGAGTGCAATCCTTACTTTTTACCTTTTAGTGTGTAATATCCTCTGAGAAAAGGGATATCCTCCACATAACTATTTTATTACTAAAATTTATAGAAGCTTACATACTCTTTCCCTTCTCACCTTAAACATATATTATTATTATCAGATTTCAAGGTCACAGAAGCCAAACACAAAATTGGTTTATAAGACCCCCTTGTTTGTTGGAAATGGGACTGACCTCCGTGCAATGATTTGACTGCTAAGTCTACAAAGGCATTGTACTCTACTCCCCTCTAGGTAAGTCTACGAAGGCATATATACTCTACTCCCCTCTAGTTTTGAACCCGCGACATACTATACGTATATGTTATAACCTCTTATGACATATATTTTTATACAAATTATAGTAAAAAATGAAAAATATAAGTAATTACTTAAATTTTAACCCATAAAAATACTTTATATTTATCAATAAAAGAATTATTAATCAACATATATTATTTAATATATATTTAAAAAATGGGTAGTGGTTTAATTAATACACAAAATAGATTTCTGTTGAGAATCTCAATACAATTTCTAGCAAGATTGTGATTTTTTGTTATTTAAAATACACTTTAAATGGATTTAGCACCCTAAAAGACCCTTGAGGCACTACATATTTACAAATTAAACAACTTAAATCTATGATTTTTAAAAATATGTACCATGTTTTGAACAACATTTATGAGAAAAAATGGTCAAAAAAACAAAAACTTCATCTTTTACTTAAACTATACTTAAGAATACTTCTTAACTTTTAATTAATTAATTGACTAATACCGAGACAAAAATTAGTTAAACATATTTGATATTGCATATCAAAAACACTGAATTTTACATATTGTTCCTCATTATTCTCATAACCACATTACTTTCCTTAACAACTAGAAAAGAAAATTACATCAAGCAAGGGACCAAAATCAATAGATTTTCACAAAAGCTAACTACCCAGTAAAACTAAAACCACATCCATCAAAACCATTTTAAAATTACACAACATAAAATAAATCACCAACAAATGAGAAATCAGAATTTACCCCAAATGATATCCCCAAAATCACAACAAACCAGCAACAATCCACAATTATACCAACAACTAGCAAATTATCGCTTACTAGCGTGTGACATATCGCTTACTAGAGTGCCACAGTACACCAAACACTTCTTTCTGACACTGCAAAGATACAATTATACCAACAACTAGCAAATTATAGCTTACTACCGTGCGACATATCACTTACTAGCGTGCCACAGTACACCAAACACGTCTTTCTTACATTGCAAAGATACAACGAACAAATTAAAACAAGCACTAAACCAAAAAAAATAGCATAGAAAGCCTTTGTATCCCCACCCCAAGTTTTAGAGACCTTTATAATTTTAATTAAAAAAAATATTAATATTCTATTAATATATTACTTCTAAATATATAATTGTGTGTTTTTCACTTTTTATTTGGTTTGAATTTTTTCAAAAAATATATATAATAACATTCTCCTTAATAATATAAAAATAAAACCATATAATAAAAAAAAAATATTAAAAATAATTACACACTATTTAATAAAAATACTATTGCTATAATAAAAAACTTAAAAATATTATTGCTTAAATAAATAAAAACTATAAAATTGCTTATTGCTTAATTTCAATATACATAATAATAACAGAATAATTCCATATTTTTAAAACTAAAAACCATATAATAAAACTAAAAATATTATAAATAATTTACTAAAGCTTTCGGATATAAATATAGAATATTTATGTTATAAATTAAAAAATAATAAAAATACTATAGCTTTATGTAATAATATAATAATAATAAGTTAATTTACTTTAATTTTTTTAGCTATTCATCTGTATCCAGCGCGTTACAGTATACATCAGAGTAGATAATGTGGCATTAACCACTCAACATAAATGCCGTGGCTATGCACGATTTCTATTAATTAAAATATTAATAATAAGTTCATTATTCATTCAAAATTTGTCCCAGTAAAAACTAATAAAAAAACATTATCCATTCAATGTTGGTGTCAAAATAAATTAATAATAAAATATGTGCTTATAGTATACTCGGGTTCTCGAAGCAATAAATGTATGTACCTCATCAGCGAAGCAATTAATAATAAAATATGCGCTTATAGTATACTCAAGTTCTCGAAGTAATAGAGACCAGATTAAACGTATGGACCCAGGGATGGAATTTGATGGGCATTTTGTCCGTCATAAGGCTTTTTGCACGTATTTGATGGCTGGAATTTGTCATTCCCCGTTTTGAGTGACGTGCCTGGAAGAGTTAAAGACGGATTTTTGAAGTTTGGAACTTTTTCCAAAACGTTTTTACGCACCAAACGTTCTTACGCGGCAAGTTTTTCATATAACAGGGTATTTTTTGGGCAAGTTTTTTTAATTGAAAATATGCTAAATTCTAATTAGCATTGGTATAGTTACAACTTACGCCCCTTTATTTTTCATACAACAGGGTATTTTTTGGGCAAGTTTTTTTAATTGAAAATATGCTAAATTCTAAATTCTAAAGCCGATATGAATTATGTGGAGCATGTATGATATAGGTGGGCTTTACATGTAATAAAGAGAGGTCGGCCATGAATAAGCAACCCCCTTAACATGAGGAAGGAAACGTATATATATGAGTGAAGGAAGAGCTCATTTCACTCATCAACTTTCGCTTGAAGAGTTCTTCGCATAAGAGACAAGGGAAGTGCGAAGGACGAGGGGATATGTGCAATCCTCATGTGCATAAAGACTAAGGGACTTCGCATATTTCAGATTGGTTTATGTGGACTCCCATTCTTTACGGCATGCAATTAGAATTTTCCAGGGTCTTCGTGATTGATTGTGATTCATTCCTGATGTAGAGGTAACCGAGAAAACCCCATTCTAAATATTTGGTGGCTGTCGTTCAGGCTCCAATTTTTACTGAGAATTTCCACTGTAATTATAGTGAGAGGGATTTTGTAATCAATTCCAAATGGAAAGAGGGGTTGGGGAAACCCCTTTAACTATTCGGTGACTCTTGTTCATGCTTTAATTCTTGCTGAGAATTTTCACGGTAATATTAAGAAGGATTATTGATGCAAAGAGGACTTGAGGAGGTAACTAAGAAAGCCCTCTTTTAAATATATTTTGGTGGCTCTCATCTATGTTTCAATTATTCTTTTGAGCAAAATTACTTCTTCTTATTTTCATCTGCAGGCAACTTTTTGGGGTTTTATCTTTTAGGCGTTACTGTGTAAATGAAAATAAAACACAATTGTGGTATGCTATTATTGTGTGATTTTTCCAACTGAGATATCATTGAAGAAACAACAGGTTTACTTATTTTTCCAATTGAGATTAACATGGAAGAAACTGTACATTGAAGAAACAACAGTTTGAGATCGCTTATTCGAAAGTGTTTACTTACTCTATGTGCAGTTGTCAGATGCATTCACTGCGCTTTTGGGCAAACACGCAGGTACAAAATCTCTAACCCTGTTTCAGATGCAAAATCAATTTTATTTCTTTTAAATATATTTGTTATTTTCGCTGAATGGTTAATAATATAGATGTTAAGACAATAAAGGATTTTAAAATAATAAAATCTTTACAATAGAAAGTTTTGAAAACATAACTAATAAATTAATTAAATTAAAAAATTAATATTATGTTTTAATTTAAAATTA
>APFE031052670.1:0-17136 GCA_000404065.3 Pinus taeda
TCAAAACAGTGATCTTTCAAATGGCCAACTCGATCACAGTGTTGGCACTTCACGATCTGTTGTTGTTGTTGCTGCTGTGGAAGAGGAGCAGAGTCTGGAACAACTGAAGCTGAACTGTCATGAGGAGCAGGTGAAGTGTCATTAATGAAACCAACACTTTGAAACTCAATGGGTTTTGAGTAGTCTGGAATATGAAAGGACAAGTCCTTGTCATATCCAAGACCAGTTCTGTGCTTGTTGTGGACAAGCTGTTCCCAAGGTCTGATGATGGGCTTGGGAAGTGCAGATTGAGTTTCTGCATCTGCATGTAAAACTGTTGCTTTATTTGAATGAACAGGAACATTATTAACTTGCTATTTATGGGAGTTTGTTTCAATTTTCTGAACAGAAACAGTTTCAGAATGATGACTCCATTGCTGTATTTCTTCTTGCTGTAGCTGTGATTCAAGCTGCAAAAAATCGATCTTTTCTCGTGCATTTTGCAAACAGGTTTGAATATTAGAGAGAGAATCCTTGCTGACTTTTACCATCCCATCAATACTGGAATGTATTAGGGTATTCAGTAACTCTAATACATCATCCATTCGATCCATTTCAAAATAATATCACTGCAAAAATTGATTTGTATACCACTTTGTCTTCAAAAATCTTCAAGTATGTAGGCTCTCAGTATACCTTCATATACTGTTGTTTAGTGCAAGAAAAATCTGAGAATGATAAAAAATTAGCTGAAGATGTCCTTTGTTATACCATATAAAGTGGTATTTGGTTTCAACAACAATATGTGCATAAAATATTGCTGAAGAGTTTCCTTAAATTCATACATTCAACCTCAATAGTGCTTTAGAGTAAAATACTTCAGACTTTAATTTATTTAGGAAGTAAAGATGGTCCTCAACATATATATAGCAGTTAGATGTGCTCTTTCCATTTGATATAATTTCAGATCAGAACTGTACTTTTAGATAATATTAATGAGAAACTTATCAAATATATATGGCTCGATCATAAATCAATCTAGTGTCCCCCTGCGTAGTATATACCTGGATCAACATCTGCTGCATTTTGCCAGACTTTTAATGCTTAACAACGCTAGAACTTACATATTAAAAATACCTCTTTTCATTTGAAAATGAGAGGATCATCATCTTATGGAAATTGAACATCTTAAGTTGCAGAAACGAAAACTGCTTGAAGAAATTCGAACACTCCGTGTACAAAAGGCATTGTTGGCAGCAACTAGGCCCGGACAATTTGGGTCTCCAATCGGATTTCAGAAACAATTTGTAGCTGAGGAATGCGGAGAATATTATCTGTAGTCAAGGGCACCATATGGTTCTTGCAATGGAAAGCACACTAATTTATCAAATGACTTCATTCACCCAGCTAACCCGGGTTCATTAGTTTCTGCCCGATCTCCTTTTGGCCTCAACAGAGGCTCTGACTGCCGGTTTAAATTACAGGGCCAGTCTCTGTTACGTGGAGCAAGATATTTCGATATGGATGCACATAGTCAAATGTTCTTAGTTTGCCAGAAGGCTTCAGAACTGGGCAGTCAGCACTTTTTCACAAAAATGAGCTTTTTTTTTTTGGCTTTATCAGAATGTGAACATATACATCTTCCCCATGAGACAGGAGCAATTTGTGCATCATTAAAACATTGCAAATACCTCTGAATCCTTGCTTTAGGAGATCAGCAATCCTATGTCAAATATTAATATCCTCCACAAATGATCATCCTGAGATGATGCCAAAATCAGAAGATAAGGTATACAAGATTTACATCTATCTTGTTCACAACTTCAATTGTGAATGAGGCTATAATACTGTCATCGATATACAGGGTTTACATAATGATGAACGGCCCATAAGAGATGTTGATTTTACATTCATAGGGACCTCAATACCGGTAAGCGATACAGATATGGAGAGTTCCGGGCACAAACTGTTTAAAAAACTCAATTCTCATGTCTCACTAAAACCCACAATTGAATCCATTGAAGACGGCAAGAATTGAAGTGACCACCCAATTATATAACCTTATAGTCAAATGAGCAGATGGCATCCAGAAAACAAATTCCAAACAAACGTGGCACAATGGAGGCTCGCGTAATGTTACATGAAGACAGATACACATAACGGAACATCCCAAATCAACATTCTCTGAAAACAGCTTCTGAAGTAATAACACACTCAACTCGTTTAAACGCACAGCGTCGCCAAAAACTCTTTCCAAGACATTTTCGTTTGCTGTCTGAATTTTGAAATACATGTAGCAGTCTCACGATTACAGGTATAAAGCCTTACATTATTCATTGCATATCCCTCTCCTCTGGAAAGTCTGCGGGGCCATCTACGGCTTTATCTGATGATTGTCTTCGTGTGGTGAGAGGTATTACAGTGGGCAACGAATTTAATTACAGTGAGCAGTGATTTAAACCGGGAGGATTTTTTTTTTTTTGTAGACAACCTGAGTAATTAAAATTTAATGCCACAATGGAAATGTTTGACAAGCTGGAGCTTTATGTCAGAAGAGGAGCTTACGAAAGGCTTATTGACTTTCTTTGGTAGCTAACAGAGGTGCCGAAGACGAGCTTTCTGAATCTCTCTTAGAGTGATATAAATAAGGTCGCATGAACCTTCTAATGATAAAATCCTCTGGAGTTTAGCCATGGTTAACCGTTGGAACCTCTAAGACAAGCAAGGAAACAACATTTCGTGTACCTTGGCGGCAGAACAACGCCATTTACAGGTGCCGACCAGAAATAACAATAAATATAAATCTTAGACATTGTGGCAGTGGCGTACCGCATGTATCAGTGCGCATGTTTCCATTGAAATGGTGTAGGTTCAAGCATTTGTTAAACTAAAAAAAGGAAGGAATTAACCCTTTGTACGCTACTTACTCGATTCTCTTCAACAAACTCTTCCATGGCCTGTGCGCGGCGTGCAGTACTGCCTTCTATCAGGCCAGCATTTTCAACAATCCAGCTACACCCACAACGTTCAATCCTTCACAATCTTTCACGCAGAGATTTGGTACACGTGGGTTATGGATGGCAGGATGTCAGGCCATCATTCACGCAGAGGCAGTGCTGGAATAAGCCAGAGGCCTTATGTCAGAACAATAAGGGCAGCGCTGGACAGTACAACGCAGGGCGCAGTAGCAGTATGGCAGCGTATGAAGCAGGTCTTGGATATGGAGCAGAACGCAGGGATGGCAGAATTAATGGAGCGTTACAGAAGACTAGGCCAGCACTATTCAAGGCAACTCAGACCAGTTGCTCAGGGAAAACAGGCCACACATCATGGCTCTGATACCATGTTAAACAGACATGGTGAACGAGAGAGACATGGTGAACGAGAGAGTAGGAAAGATAAGGCATTCATTTCATTTTTTTATTAACAATAGATGTACATTTATAGTACAATATGGTGACCGTTGGGATTCACATCCCAAGGTCCCTTGGACTGCTTTGTCCATTCGGCTTCCACGCTAACCCTTTAGGATTAGGTGTCCAACAAATAGTATTTGTCATTTAGTGTCTATAATTAATGTCATGTATGAAGAAATCTTCTTGAGCCTATGTTTAATGTATACGAGTCTATAGAAATGTCTAGAAGCCCTCCAAAGAAAAGCACAATCCCTATTGAAGAATTCGACCTCCATAACAAAGGAAGTCTTGACAGATCACCTATGGAGACACACCCATTCAACATGACATGTCGGATCAAGTGTAGAGGAAAACCATTATTTATATCAGTATAGGGTCACCATAGAAGGTAGAGAATTTGAACAAGCATCTCTGTATTTTTTGGATGGGTACCACAGAGTTGAAGTCTCAGCCTACCAATACAGTGATCACAAAAGTAGCCTTAGATACCACAGAAAATGGCTCATACTTGTCTCCTTGTAGTCTCAGTGTATTTGTGATGAGGAGGATCTCGATAATCCCACAACGACACACTCTGCCTTAGTATACATTCTAGAAGAAGTCATAATCTCAGCATAGATGTAATCATGGTCTTGGTATAGATACAGTCATGATATTGATGGAGGCATAGTTACAAGGTCATTGATCTTAGTGAATCTAGGTGCAGATCTCATATATATTATATATATAATATATATATATATATAATATATATATATATATATATATATATATATATATATATAGATATATATATATCAGTATAGAGATATCAGTGAAGGTATAGCAATGATCCAGGTGGATCTTGGTGGCCACCTGCCAAGTCCACTTGGACCCCCACCATTTTTTCTTTCAATTTTTCAGTTTCCTTAATTGCAGCATAGTTTACTATTTTTAGCAATTTTTAGGGTCCTGAACTTCCAGAGCTATTTTGAGGCCCTAAACAATGTTTTTTGGGAAAAATCGGAGCAACATAGTGTTAATGGATAAATTCCCCTAGGGTCTTGGGTTGGTACCCTAGCAGATCAGAGGTTATCTATATAGAGAAACACAATTCCATACAACCATAATGCTAATATAAGAAAACTCTACGATAAGGGGCATACCTGAGGTCCCTCGTTTGAGAACATCCTACCAGGGTCCAAACCCTCTTGGAGTTCCTTTTGCTCCTTTGACCTGCAAAACAATCAATTCAAGAAAGTACAGTAGTATATGGACTAAACATCATAAAGAAATCATCTTCATTGTATATTGAAAAGTAGTTAGTTATGCAATTAAACAACCATTCATACATGAATCATAACATGGATATCATAAACATGAAGAAGATTTATATCAGGAACAAAGACAAGTCTTTCTTCTATTATAGACAAATAAAGTACAGAAAGGAATAATTTCACCTGATTCATCCTTTCGCAGGCTCCAAGCGGAACCGTCCTCCGAATTAGTCCAGTCTCAAGCATTTAACAAACTCCTTCCACGACTTACTCCATGATATCTCAAGTAGTAGATAAACATCAACACACAAGGAAACAAGGGTTTCCTGTAAATGGGGGAAGTGTAGGAGGCACTAGGATCTTCAGACCTGTTCAGGGAAATCTCAACATAATAATATTTCTCTCTCTTCTCTCCTCCCTTAGGCCTTCCCATTGAAGCCTTTTTATACTTCTCCCAAAGTAGTTTTTTAGTTGGGAATTCGTTGGGAACAGTTGGGCCATGGGCATTAATAGGTAATCAACAGGTAAAACCCATGATCTCCACCTGAAGTTAAGAAGATTTTATTTTTTTAAGTGTTTTAAGACATATACATGGGTTGGGTATACACAGACCCTTGTACACATGCATTTAGCTCAGGGCAATGTCACGTATAGGGAATAAAACACTTTTTTTTTTTTTTTTTTTTTTTTGGACCAGGTCTGGAAGGAGGGGTTGCCTTAGGCCATGAGTGTAGCATCACAAATCTCAAGAGTGAGATTTGGATCTATAATAGATGCCCCCTAATATATGAGGTCAGAAGGGGTACATGATGGCCGAAATGTTTTAAGCAAGTACATGGAAAGGAAATCCATCAAAAACCGAGAAGGACTTCACCAGAGTTCAGCCTCCAAGCCACAAAAGGAGATCAGAAAGAAACATTATTTGAGGCGGGCATACCCATGCTTAGAGAAAGTATAGCATGTCTACATATCAAGTACAAGCGGATCCACTAAGTATACAAGTATAAAAGACTGGAAAATACATAATGGATCATCTAATCACGATCGAACAAGTACATGTCTGAAGGATGAAGCAAATCCCTGATATCAAAGGCTGATCCCAAAAGGTACCAAATGAACATGATGGAATAAGATGGTACTACACTGCAAACTTAGGTGCCAGCATATAAAATGTCGTCATGGATGACTGCAACATATAAGGTGAAGTGGTATCAACTAGCAGCAATAGGAGCGACTGTCAAGTGAACCAATGAATGCTGATACAACCTGAGGTCTTCACCAACCACTGTGGTACATTTCTACAACATGGGAATAAATGATCTGAAGTCGACCATGTGAGAAATCGTTTGATTACCGATCAGTGATGTATACCGTTAACAAACACGAGACTACTCAGCAATAATGATAATGAGTGTCAAGGTACCTAGTACAATCTAACAAGTGTGAATAGATGAGCTGAAGTCGAACACCTGTAAGAATCTAACAATCAGGAGACAATGATGGTTTCCCACTGTTGATAGCAAAGGATATGCCACTAATGACTGCAAACCCCAAGGTACTACCAAATGGACTCTAGATCTTTGCCCCAGAGCAATGAGTCAAAGTCGATAGGGAAAGACCCACTAGAAGGAAGGCATTAAGGCATCCTTCATCAATCTAGTGTGAGTGTAAATCGTAGGCCAATAATGTGGAAGGAATCGGACAAAAAAGATGTAGTAACCCGACCGAAGTACGTTTCTGGAATACACAAGATGTGGCTAGCGCACAACAGAAACCCTTTGAACCAACCAATAATGAAAGCTGACACAGAGGTGAGGTATCCACCAATAGGGTCAAATGGAAACCAAGGTACTGCACGAATCCCAATGTGTGATAATGTAAGTTGATGTCGAACACAAGGGAAACCACTCAGTCAAAGACCCATGATACTGATCAATGCTAAGCACAAGATGACCTATCAATAATGAAAATAAGGCCAGGGTGTAGCTCTAGGCCTGTCCTCAGAGCAAGATGTCGTCGTCGATAAGGACAAGACCCACCAGTAAGAAGTCAATGGAGACCTTCTCAAACCAGCACAAGTAAAGGACCAATATAGCTGATGTGATGATAGACGTGATACTAACAACCAGGGATGGCCGACTGAAAAATGAGTCAAGAGACACAGCAAAGAGGCCAACTCAGGCTAACTTCCCTTGAACAAAAAGCACGACTCAATGTGACTATGTGGCAGTGTATGATGACTCTGTATAAGTTCGTCATGTAGGAGGCACGAACGAACCCTCCATATGATTGGAAGAGATAACCAATCAGGGGAGAACTGACTCAATAACAAGGTGAAGGCATACCTAAGTCAAACTAACTCCCTCCCAAACGGAGGAGACTTTGATTTGAGTGCTTTGTTCAAGGGCGACACGACTGACTCTAGCTGCCAACAATAAATGAAAATATTGTCCCATTCCTGCTCTTTTTTTTAAATATATAATTTTTTTGTCTTTTTCTTTAAGCTGGAAAAAGAATAAAAGAATGCTATAGTACAATGGAAAGAATGAGTGTCGGTGAAACCGATGATCTATTTCCTGGGATTGGAACGATCCTATGCTCAATGTAGGGAGGCGAAAACTGGCCAAAGGCACTCAAAGGTGTGTTCCTTCCACAGGTCAAGGTGTGTCAAGTTGCAAAAGTCAAAGGTATCCAAGTTTGATTTTGCAGTCATCATGGTCAAAAGTTGGCTTAAACACGAATCCAAGTGAAGCTTGCTCAAGGCCAAAAGGTGCAAATGGTCAAAATGCAATGTAGTAGTACAACTCAACACAAAGGAGCCTCTAGGGTATACGGCCAAAACGAAGCGAAGAAGCAAAGAGGAATGAGTCTTCATCGCATAAGTCATGGCAGGACTACAGAGGACTCCTGAGCCTACTCAAATCGGAGCAACATGGGCAAAAAATGTCAGTGAGGTGCTAAATACGATGCCCATGGAAAAGATGGCTCTACCATTGTGTCATGATTTAAAAAATCGGCGAGTGAAGGTGGTTGACGAACCATAACACGATGGGGTTGACCCTATGGCTATAGTATCGACAAATGGAGGCTAGTATGCATAATGCAACGGAAAAATGGCTTCCCTAACCTATATGCCAATGAGAAAATGATACCTGCCATGACGGGTCAGTGGTCATGGAACCGTCTTGAAACTGTCGAAAAACATCCAAAATGTCCTGAAAATCAAACCATTCTCGACATTCCAAGCTCCCAAGTTAAAAGTTACATGAGACCAAACAAAATCAAGTTTTGAATTTTTTTTACATTTTCAAAGCCTATAAAAGAGTTTTTGGACTCACCATTTTCACCATTTGAGTTTGGGAGCAGAGAAGTGGAGCAAAAGGAGCAAACTTTTTATACACCAAATTCAAATGTTCATATTCTTCCAAAATCTCCATGTAACTCTTATACTTAGCTTGCAATCAATTGTGACTAGTTTTATAATTTATAATTTATGTTTTACAGTTGAATTTTTTTCCCAAAATTTCATTGCGGCGTATACGCGGGTTGGAAATATGAAACCCATGTACACGCGGGCCCTACACCGGACTGTGTGTAAATGGACCCGTGTATATGCCGCGAACATTTCAAACAAAAAAACTAACGGTTCAAATTCATTTTTTCTTCAGGATGGCGGTCACTTGGCAAGAAAGAGAGCATATGCAATGGATGATGAGGTCATGAACGATCCTAATGCTTTGGATGCCTTACGGGGATGTGGTTTGCTAAAATTCTTCAAACTGCCAAATATGAAAGCAAACACAGGTCTGCTTGAGATGCTCATTGATTACTGGAGTATCGAGGATGAGGCATTTATGATTGACCAGATGCCACTCAGGATAGAAGTGGAAGATATTTATTTCATCATAGGGCTTTCTCGGAGGGGAGAGATAGTACATGCCAGGGGCAGGACACGAAGCAGTCTCTCAATCGAGAACCACATACATATCTATTGCCTGAGACATCCAAAAAAGGTTGGAAGTCAAATTTCCATCACACATGTGGAGAGTCTATCACTGAGGATAATCCTGTTCACTATAGCTAGAGTGAATGAATCAACTTCTCTACACCAAGCATCACGGCTAACCATGAGCGTGGCAGTTGACTGTCTCACCACCGTATTTGATTGGTGTACTCCTCTTCTAGCTGGCATGAAAAGCCATCTCACTTCCATCAAGAGAGGGCAGACCAAAAACTTCGGATATGGGACTATTTTATGTTCTTTCTTTCTTGAGAGGGTCCCTGCACTTCGTCGTAGAGCACCAGTTTCAATCAACAACCCATGAGATCCACGAATGGGTAGGTGGGCTGACCTGATGAAACGTCTAGGAGGTGGGGAGGTCCCACAGACTGCATTTGACAATGACTTCTTTTCCTCGTGGGATCAGTAGATCATCGCCATAGATGACTACCCTTATGCTGGTTTGGATTTCCGAGGAGATCTCGATCTAGCATTGCCACCAACCGCAGCATGGGGCGACATTGGTAAGTGTTTTTTTATTTTATGATTTTTTTGTGATTTTTCAAATATAAAAATTAATTTTGAAAAATGTTTTTGATAGGATTCAAATGAATAATATGATGATCATGTTCCAGATATTAGGCCGGTACAACCAGATGATTTCCCACGGCACAGATGTCACGGCCGAGGGGACGAAGAGGCAGCTGCAGACACAAAGCGAATACTTCACACAGTTCAACAACACTTGGTGAGACTAACGCACGGAGTACCGATGGCAGCCGTAGAGGATCTACCTGAAGATATGCAATGTCATGTGGTTGGCATGCCACGAGACTGGGTCCGCACTTTTAGGCGTGTGGTCAATGCAGTAGTTACCTTCTTAGCCACTCATCCTGAGCCGGGAACTAGATATAGTGGACATGATTATGGGCATTTGAGTCCTAATTTTGTATATTTTTTGGACAGACCTATGTACACTCGAGATGTTTTTATGATATATATATATATAATATTATGATAATATATATATATATATAACAATTAGACTTTTTGATGCTTGATTTTATTGTGATGAATGATTGATGTGCCAGTCTAATGCTTGATTAGCGATAGAATTAGCTAACCAATTATGAGATCTTGGAATATGCAAATAATTAATATAATTAAATGATCTTTGCGACAACCTCACCCTTAAATACTGGTGATATAAACATGGATCCCTTACTCGATAAATGTTATTCAATTGTGACACTATCAATTGTGAATCAAGATAAACTACCAATGAGTCGATTTCATGAGAGATTGCCTCGGATAGTAAATTAGTGACAGAAATATACTCAGCCATATTATTTGAAGCGAGACCAATGCATACTCCCCTTGATACCATCAACTGACCAGTTGGATAATAGAGTACCCAAGCTGCGGAAGCGAGATTTCGAGTGTGCTGACTAGCACCATCGGCGAATCCAAAATAGACCAAGTCATCCATCAACACCTGCCACAGCAGATCAAAAAGTGTTGATATCAAAAACTCCCGATGAGATATGTACAAATATACACAATGTACAAAGAAGCCTTTGCTTGGCCAAAACCTAAGCAAAGTACTTCCTAAGGTAGAGCCAATCAGGGGGTTCTGCCAACTTGCTCCTAGGGATGTTTATAGGTACAATTATCGAACCAATCAATATACTTCCTTCGATGAATAATTGTATTGGAGCCAAAGGAACCGTAAAAACATCGCTAGTCAAACTGGAGGACCTAGATTTGACTTCATGTGAAGGAGGACGAAAACATGAACAACGATGCAAATCTTCCAAAGGTTGATCTATAGTCGTCATCGCTTCGAATATTGCTTCGTCAAATGGAAAAACAATATCCAAGCAATCCAACACAGAAGTGGAATCAAGGGTCCAAATATGAGCCACATCACCATCTAACTTCTTCTCTGAGGAAGGAGTAGGTTGTTCATCTGTAGAGTTATTGATAGACTCACATCTAGGCTCTGCTGCAGACATAAGAGATTTTATTCCACCCACCTTGCCGTCATCTGATGTGGTCACATATGAAGATAAGGCTCCACGATCCGAAAAATAATGAGCTTGAACAAAATATTTCCGTAAAGGGTCCCTGGAGGATGAAATTGTATATATTCTAGTTGTAGGAGGGGGAAGATCAAACATACCCATCAATGAAGAGTACATCCCGACTCCTAGATTCTTAGTAGGCGAATGGGGGTTGTCCACTAAAGGAATAGTAAAGTCCGAAGTTGCTCGAGGATCAACTGGAGAGTAGTCCAATTGATCAACCTTAACGATTTTCCCTTCATGAGGAAAGCAAATGACACGAAACAGAGTTGAAACAACGGTGTCCATTTCGTATACCCAGTTCCTTCCTAAGAGGAGATTGTAGTCTAGGTTAGCGTCGATGACTTCTACTTCGATATTAATGACCTTTCCTCTAACACATACAGGAAAATCTAGGATAATCCCGTATGGCCTATGAGAATGACCATCAAACGTTGTCAAGAGGGTAGGTGAAGGAACGATCGAAGGTGATCCAATGGCCTTCCAACATGACATAGACATGACACACGCGGAAGCTCCCTCATCTATAACCGTCCAAAAAATATTAGTTTTCCGGTAAGTAGACTTTATCTGGAAAGCCATATGATGAGGAAGTCTCTTTTTGACATTATGCAAATCAAAAGTGAGAGCTAAAGAATTATTTGGATCCTCTACCCCCATTGCTGACAGCAAGGCACTTCTTTGAGCGAGACATGACTGGAGAAACTCTAAAGCAGACATAGCACATGGACTCTGAGCCAGATCCTCAACAATGGAGTAGTTCTGGGTGGCCCTAGCATTAGGATTAATAGTCACGCATTTAGCGGAACCTTTCGGAATTCGTGGTATAGTCTCGACAGGGGGTCACTCAATATGAAGTGGGTTGGTAGTTTCGAGAACTAATTTATCCTTGGAAGTTTCACCTTCACTGTAATTGCATGACCGTGTGGCCACATTAGTGTGGGAACCTATCATGAAAACATTTGATGATTTATCCCCTTCCTGGTTGTCCCCTGCGGAGGTACCAAGATTTGAACTCGCACCAGCAAGCATTTGCTGCCCTTGGGGAAAGGGGTTGGTTAACACAGCTTGAGAACTAGAAGTCCCTTGCTGCCCTAACAAGCGTTGAGTGTCCTGAATCTTTGGGAAGATAGGAGTTAAATGGTCTCCACTTCACAACTTGCATGGAAACTTGACTTTCTCTCTAGACTCATTTCTACCACCACTAGCATTATTGCCGGATTTATTTGCATCAGCCTTCCCATCCTGACCCTTTTTCTTACTGTGTCCTTTCTTTTTGCCAATGGAATTTTGATTTCCTTTGGGGTTATCGGATTGGACGGCATTAATCGAAGAGGGTTGGGAAGACGAAGGGTTAGACGATGTGACTTGGTTGTTAGAAGCAATTTGCAAAAACAACTGCTGCAATTGGCTCAACAAGTTCACCGCATTTGTGTCTACCGATCTAACTGTACCATCTGAATGGGAACCTAGCTACAACTTGGCTATATCAACCTTAGACCCAGGAGCATCTAGCAAGATTTTTTGTAGGAGCCCAGACTGAGAGTAAATCAATTCTAATTGTTAGGCCCTAAAAATAGCTTGCTCCTCAGAATAGACTCCGGACATGGAGACATCCTTAGAGATTTCAGGTTGTAAGGATTTCAAAAACCATTCAAGATGATATTCTGGAGGGATTTCGACTTTAATGAGCCTCTTTCTCCGTCCCCATTCCTGAATATTGTCAGAAATGTGAGTTGCAGTGTCCTGACGAAAATTGGCCAGAAGTTCAGTTCCGGCATCATAACGGATAGGAAACTGGAAATGATTTAAGAATATAGTATCTAAGTTAGAGGAAGATGTAAAGCTACCCCCTGGCAACTCTATATACCACTTGGCCACATTACCAGTCAAGGTGCGTTGAAAAAGTCTCAACCTAATTGAATCGTCAATAAGGGAGTTTGATGAGCACCACAAATGGAATGTGGTTACATGGTCGCCTAGGTCTTCACCGCCCTTTCCTTTGAATTTTGGAATGTCCAAAGGGAGTTTGGTTGGGACTGGAGGCCAGGCTAGATTGTATTTGATTTGATTGTTTGTTAATTTCGTGAGATCTGGAAAGTTCAACATTGCTAGAAAAGGAAGCCTAGGAGGACCTTGGGGATTCCACCCAGATTGGGCGGAGCTCCCAAAGTTCTAAAAAGATTGGCCTAGATTTTGAGAGGCACCAAGTTGCCCGAAGTATCCAGCTAAACTAGCTGAACCAAAAGGTGAACCTTGTGATCCAGCAAAACTTGGAGTTTGACCAACTCTGGCTGTAAAACCTCCATAACCGATGAAGCTTCCTCCTAAAGGATTATAAGGAGTTGATAACCCCTGATAAGAATTCCAAGCAGAAGCTAAGGGAGGAATACTTCGAAATGAACTAACCGTGGAGTACGACCCATTCCCTTGTTGGCCGAAAAATGGATTCCCAGTTCCCATGCCACTAACCGTAGGGTTAGTCCAATGTTGAAAAGGGTTGCTACTTTGTCCTATAGAAGAAAAAGGCATAGATCCTACTGTTGGGTTGGAATGTGGTATATGACCACTTCGGAAAGGAAAAACCTGGAATGAAGTTGATCCACCCATCATGGATGTTGAGGCACTAAATGAAATTGACGGAATACCCTATGAATGGGTGCCAAATGGAAAAAATCCGGAAATAAAAGCATTGGTTTGGGAATTTCCACTCATAGAAGGAATGGAGGTAGACCCAACTAAATATGTGCTAGAAAAAGACCCAAATAAAGAAGCAGAGGAGATGGAAATCGTTCCTCCCCCTTGTACTGATGTTGGAGTCTGCATAGTTGTAGCACTTGTAGTAGAAGCCATGCTTCCAGTAGTGGTCATCGATGGTAAGTGTGTAATGTGACCTAGACTTGACGGTCTATGTGTCGGAGTCCCAATGTATCGTAATACTTCTGGATAACTAGAAGGTAGAGGAGAATTCGGAGCCGCTGATGACTCTAGGAGTTCTTCTACCTCTACATTATCTTTCGTCCGAAAGAGAACTCGAGAAAGAACTGGATTGTTCCTTTCTTGTTCTGTGGAAGTACCAATCTTATCTTAAATGCTAATGCCCCTGAGAGGAGGATCAATCCCCGATGCGTCAGTTGCCATGGGACAAACCCCACCGGCAGTATTACCTCTGCACCTACTGGGCGAAGGCCCTAAACTTGGTGGTGAAAGACCACAAAGTCTTTGAGACTGTCTAGGTGATCGGTCAACCACTTTGAACTTTTTATTAAGATCTAAAGACTCAAAAAATTGAAAGTTAGGCCAACTAGGAGCACAAAGCACACACTAAAAAGTCCCTAAAAGATATCAGCCAGTCAAACAAATTTTGCATATTTCCGCTCCGGGTGATGAGGACCAGACACCAAAATACAAGAAAGTGAAGTAAGGGGCCTTCCGAAGATAGTCTGGGATAATGATGGCCCAGTCCTATCAGCGAAGGTAATAGAGGAAGTTACGCTAACCTCCTAACAATAGCCTGCGCCGGTGCAAGCCCCCAAGCTTCGCAAGGGTGCCCTCCAGTAGTACCGTTGAGAGTGATACAACGTCGACCTCAGGTGCCACGAGATTCCCCTCCACAACCACCTGTGTAGATCCCTAGGAGTAGCAACTAAGGTTACCAACTCGTATCAAAAGCCAGGCGGAACAGTCTTGAGGTAAGATCCGACAAGTAGGAGAGGGGGTATCTCTCTTCCCTGTCTTCAAAAACCCTCGTGCTTAACTCCCAGATCCGGAGCTTTCCTGGTCTCCCTAATGCTATTGGATTTTCACTCACTATTCAGACTCCTATGTTTGACAGTTTAAATGGCCTTGGAGAGTTATCTCTCCACTCGCCTAATCCAAGGCCCTAAAATATCCTAAAACTTGTTGGTGTGTCTATCTTGACAATTATAAAAAGTTCTAGTATATTTTAATTAGTGCTTGTTTTTAAATGGGTTATTCTTTAAGTCAAGGGATAAGCGGAAGTGAAACTAGTGGTGTTTTGATGCAAAAGAAATTAATAAAAACCAAACTATATGCAAATGCACTTGTTTTCATTTTTCGATGAAAGAAATTTCTACTGGGTTCAGAGGAACTTCAAAGAAAACAACAAATTTTTCTTTTCTTTTCTTTTACTCACGCTTCACACTCACAAAAATTAACAAAACTATGAATGCCTAAAAGGATGCACAAATTTATCTTAATGCAAAAAGTACATGCTGATGCAAAACTCAAAACTACTCTTAAATCGATAAATGAAAGTTACTTGTTTATCAATTTTTGATTTGCCACTTAAAATGTTTAGATAGAATATAAGTTGTTGATGCTCATTTCATCCAAACACTAAAAGCAAGTTTCAAGACAAACAAAAATGCACTTTCACTCATAAAAAGGAAACTAAATCAAAACCAAGTTCAAGAAAGCAAAACAAAAATGACTTTTCAAAAGCGCTCTAAAAAGACTGAAAACTTTATGATCGAAGATAGGCAATGCAACACTTTGCGATTTTGCAACACAAAACAAGTGAGAACTCAACAAAAAATGTGTTTCGAAATGCTCTTAACAATCACAAAGTAGCAACAAGAGCTTGGCAATAAAGACCAAAAGATTGAAAAGTGAACTTTCAAGAAAGTGTGAACCAACAACTTTCTGAAAGCAAGAAAAGCAGATGGTCATAAAGATACAGTTTTGACATGCAAACCAAAAAGTCACCAAAACAAAACTTGACAGAAAGATTGAGATCAACCTTTCGGCCTTGAAGACACAGAGCAGCCAAGATTCCTAGCAAGAAATCTTGTGTTCTTAAGCAAAAATGATGACGTTTGCAAGAAAAAAAAGTAAGACCAACACTTTCCACAATCAAAGAGAATTTGAAATCAGATACTTGTTGTAAAACTAAAGACTGTCACAGAAAAGTAACTGTTCAAGACTGAATCAGATCAGTAGTCAGACCTCCAGAAACAAAAAGATTTAAAAAATCTTGAAAATCATAAGATGTACGCGACTGTGTTAGTGCACAGTTGCGTGTATACGCGACTAAGATTAAGGAAACATGCGTATACGTAGGTTTACTTAAGGAAACGTGCGTATATACGCCTCTGTAAATAGAAAAAACAACGTATATAAAAGATTTCAAGAAAAATAAAAAACAATCTGAAGAAACTGATCAAACTTGCAATCAAGTTCCTACAGGAACAGACTACACAGTAACAGCAAGCAAACAGATAGTTGAGCCATGATTGGCTTGAATAAACCCAAACTAGGAACAACAATGCTGTTATCCCCAGTGGAGTCACCAATTCTATTAAGGGATAAATTCCCCTAGGGTCTTGGGTTGGTACCCTAGCAGATCGGAGGTTAAACACACATTCCATACAGCCATAATGCTAATATAAGCAAACTCTACGATAAGCGGCATACCTAAGGTCCTTAGTTTGAGAAGATCCTACCAGGGTCCAAACCCTCTTGGAGTTCCTTTTGCTCCTTTGACTTGCAAAACAATCAATTCAAGAAAGTACAGTAGTATATGGACTAAACATCATAAAGAAATCATCTTCATTGTATATTGAAAAGTAGTTAGTTATGCAATTAAACAACCATTCATACATGAATCATAACATGGATATCATAAACATGAAGAAGATTTATATCAGGAACAAAGACAAGTGTTTCTTATATTATAGACAAATAAAGTACAGAAAGGAATAATTTCACCTGATTCATCCTTTCGCATGCTCCAAGCGGAACCGTCCTCCGGATTCGTCCAGTCTCAAGCCTTTAACAAACTCCTTCCATGACTTACTCCGTGATATCTCAAGTAGTAGATAGACATCAACACACAAGGAAACTGTTAGGTAAATTTGACTCGGAATAAAGTCAATATTTGACTAGGGTAAATAGTGGTGGTTTTGGGGCACATGGTTTTGTGCACCCATAGTTTTCAGCCCATAGTATTGCATGTAATGGAGCCTATAAAAGGCGGGGAAGACTTCATTGTAAGATATGGCCTGGATGTGAGCGGTGAAGGCTCACTTGGCCGGATTGGCCAGGGTTTTGGCCAAGGATAATGAAATTTCATTATGATTGGGTTTTTTCCCCGGATTTGGGGTTTTCCCGGATAAACATGTGTATTTATGTGTTTATGGTTATTGCTGGTTAATTTTATATTTATTCCTCTCGGTAATTAATTTATGTTCTTGGGTAAATTTATTAACAATTGGTATCAGAGCCAAGATGAGGGTTTGGGCTTAGAATGTACGCCTTCAGTTAAGGATTTATTTTAGCCCAATGGATAAAAGAATCAGCCCAGAAGTTTGTTGTTATTGCTCGTGAGATCACCGTTGAAAATGGTTAAAGAATTCAGATTTGGTATGGATCCGGATCAA
>APFE031052678.1:0-11970 GCA_000404065.3 Pinus taeda
TATGTTTTGTATTTTGTTTAAATTATTGTGTGAGTATAAGAAATTTGGGAGAGAAATAGGTAAAGAGAAATTTTAAATTAAAATAAATATTATGATTGGTTTTGTGTATTAAGTTATGGGAATTTTGGGATGATTCATATGTTCAATATGTGATTTGTATTAAGGTTATTAAAATCACTCAAGGATTGCATTTAGCTTGGGTTATATTGGACTTTAGCATGACTAGATTTTTTCCATTAAAGTTTCGAACTGGTGATTTTTACACCATAAAGTGTCTTAACATAATACCCTACCACTATTTACTCTACATCCAATAGGTGGAAAAAAAAATCATAATTAATATTAAAAAAACAATTATACAAATTAATAAGAAAAAACATAGAAATTCAAGTTTAATACGATTTGTTTTTTCTTGAATTACATTTATGAAATAAGATCCCATGATGAAAATTTCTATTAATTTTTTAATTTTTTGGAATGCATGGTGGTGTCCCATTTCATAAATGGTTGAAACAATCTATCTCTCCTTTTTACTAATGTCATTGCATATTGATTCTCATCAATCTTTAAACAATGTTCTTCTTGTATAGATACCAAAAACCCTTTAAACAATGTTCCTCTTGCATAGATATTAGAACCCATGGGGGTTTATTAGGATCTAATAAATTATTTATGTTCATACATTTTAAAGTATTTAAGTATTTTAATTTAATATTGTTTTACAAAATTTAAGGATGCTGGAGAAGCAGGGTCATTTTGGCTCTGATGAATATATGGTTTAGCAATCTGTGTGGGGACTCGGAAAAGCCACAAACAATCATGCTGATTTTTTTTCCCTTAGAGTTTTCCTCAAATCGGTTAATTAAGTAGCTCACTGTCTTTGGGGACTCCCTATTGGTTATTCAACAATTCTCTAAAGCGTAGAAAACTATCAACTCCCTATCTCCCCGTTTGATTCTCAAGAAACAAGCATCAGTGATAAAATTTGATCCAAGTGAATTTTTATCACATATATAGAAATCTGAATTCAAATGTTGATGAATTAGCAAAAAGAGGGGTCAACTTGACTCAAGGGATCCTTGAAATTAATGCAAAATATTCTCCTCTCTAGTTCCATAAATGAACTATAACCATTATATTCTAAGATTGGAAGGGGGGAATTTATGGACTCCACTCCCTAGGCTTTAAGTTTTTTTGGATCAACAGAAGACTCTCGCTGATTTTGTTGGGTCCAATCATTTACTTGGCCTCTGCACAAGTGGCATTCTCCGGCGAACAGATGCCTCATTTTTTATACTCTACTCAAGCTCTGTTATATCACCTTAACTCTCCCTAGAACTGATTTATTTCTCTATACTTTGGTTGTGATGATCACTTCATTTCATAATAGCGTGGATTCAATTTCAATATTCGACATGAATATGAGGTCACTTTGCTTCTATACTGGTGTGATTTTCATTGTGATGGGAGATCTAAGGCCTCAGTATGGATCGTGTTTGAATTTCAGGTTCAATTATATATGGTTCCATGGAGGTAATTGGTATCATCGTCGATTTTCTTAGGCCTTCCATGTTGGTGTTAGGAATTTAAGTTATACAGGCAGTGGTGCTTTTTCTCTCTTTGCTCCCAGCCTCTCAGGGCAGGTTGGAAAATAATTTCTCTCTCCACATCGGGATTCATGGTAGGGTTGGACAAATCTAAGGAGCTTCACAAGACTATCAGAGCCTCATAGTTGATTGGCAAGTTGTTGGATTCCATGCAAGCCTTGGTCTCCACAATAAACAAGTTGGAGAATTTGATCCAACAAGAACGATGTTTGTTCCAATCCTTTGTGGAGGATAATCTTCTGAACCACCATGCATACATGCAAAACTCATTGGATAGGCTCAGTACTGAGGTTATCCAACTCAATGAGTGGGTGGCGGTTCTAGAAATTTCAAATGTGTGATAGAAGGGATGATGAGGAGCACAGCATCACTGGGCGCAAGAGGACTCGTTGTGTTTGAGGCTTGGAAGAAACTTAATGTAGCCCATGGTGATTGCCCATCTAGGTCATGAAAATAGTTTTTTTTATGGATATTAGTTTGCTCTTACCATGTAATTTTTAGCTATACTAGCTTGCAAATTTTTCTTTCTATTAGGTTCTTGTTGTAAAATTTATGGAGAACACATTTTCTATTTAAAGAGTATTGTTAGTCATGGAGACAGTTAACACTTTGTTTACTCATTTGAAGATCCCCCTTTTGTGGATGAATCAAGATGTAAGGGTTATGATGTAAGGTTATTGGCCCAAAATCCAGCCTTTTATTAATATAGATATCCTTATTTGTTCCGTTTTTTTTAATATTATTTTACAAAATCTATTTAACAAAATAAATCTTACTTTTAAATATTAAATATGATGATTTCCTTAAATATTTAATGGTTCTTCACATTCAATAATAAAATCCCCATATTTAAACGTTGTTTATTATTCAATCAAACTTTATTAAATTTTTTAATTATTAAAATTTATAAATATAAAATATTATTATTTAAAATAAATTATAATAAAAAATACAAATACCTAATTTAATCAATTAAATTCATGTAACATTTTTATATTAAAATAGTAAATATTACTAAATATAATCATTATTATTCGCCCCTAAATTTATTATTTTATTTACTTATTTCATTTTTATATTCTTTTATTTTCTCCTCTTTCTTTTATAACCATAATCATATCTCTCAATTTAAATACACCTAATTAGATATCTCTAAATATTCTTCTAAAATATAATAAACAATATAGTTATAAAATTTGAATAACACAAAGCATATTAAACACATAAATAAGCCAACAAAACTATCTAACTACCTATCGATAAACCATTCATTCATTAAACATATATAACAAAATTATATAAAATATAATAACAATATAATTATAAAATTGGAGTCACTCAATTCATTGGATAATTATGAGTTGCATCCAAAATATAAAACTTAGTCTTTGTATTATCTTTATATAAATATTACAAAACTATATGAAATGAAATCATTGTAGGACACACACCATTTGGAGAAATGATACAAACATGTTACATTAACTCATTTTTGGAAATGTGATTTTATCTCATTCCAAATACAAGATCATACTTTATAATAAATCTTCAATGCCCATAGTGAGAGGTTATATATACAATCAAATCAAAGATCACACTTAACATAGTTATGATAGATGTCAACAAAACACTATTGGTAAGGGTCCTTGTAAAGTTGCCCCAACCTCCAAATCTATATATCATATGCTCCCTATCATTGGCACTTTACACTTTGGTTTCAATAGATACCGAAGTTGGCAAGGTAGAAATAGGTTGTTGGATAAGGTCATAATGTCCACTTGTAAATCTACAATAACTAATAACAAATAGGTGCTAGGTGTAAACAATGACACACTTAACATTACAACCAACAACTTGTGCAATGTTCATGTGCATTTGGGGAATCATATACATTCTGATATACTATGTATATATGTAGTGGTTTGTTCCGTAAATCATATCCATTTTGATATATTCTATAGATGTAGTGGTTTCTTGCCTAAATAATCCCTACCTCATTTTTTTACCATTCCATTGCATTCCTCACATTGAGAACTTTCAAATGCAAAGTTTCATGGCATTCCAGATCCATTTGTAATGATTAATGGGATAATTAAAGCAACGTTTGTGGTTATATGAGCAAGGTACAATGTATATAAAACTAAATAACTTAATAAATTTTATTATTTAGTCTCATATTATATTATGATTGGAAAGCATATATTATTTATTTAAGTTATATTATTTATAGTATGTAATATTAATGCAATGCTCTATATATAATCTAATAATATAATATAAGATTATTTATTATTGATTTTAGTATTATTTTTTTATTTTATTTTTTGTGTATGTATATATGTATATGTATATTGTTTGAAGTATATTATACTAAATATGTATTTTATTGGTAACTATCATGTGTAATTCCTTAAATTGTAATATTGGTTTTATTGTTAGTAATACATGATCTATGACTTGTATGATAATTTCACATATGTATAGATGTTCAGTTAAGAGGAGTTTCGAGAGTGGTCACAGAGAAAATTGGATAACTATTTGATAATTATGCTAGGAGGAATCAGTTGACCCTTATGTTAGCAAAAGCGTAATTCTTTATTGAGACACGAAAAAAATCTTCAAAGCAATCCTTGAAGAAATCAAGAAGTATATGGATTGTGCTACACATGAATAGTCATATGAAGGACAAATAATTGCTTTCCAAATTGATCAACAACAATCAAACAAACCCATATGAGTGAATAGAAGAATAGGTTGTAGATGAATTATATGAAAAACAAGAAATAGAAGAAAAAATATCCATGGACAATGTTAAGAGAAGATTATATGAGAATAGACAAAATACTTTTATCTATACAATACCAACTTTACTTCACAAGTTTCTAATCAACAAGGGTGTCAGTCACATTGTGGAACCTCAACCTCCTCTATAAACATTAGCCAACTCCAACTAGAAGAAACGACAAGTGGGGTGTGAATTATTTTTTAGCATCGATTATAAAAAAAACTCAAGAAGCATGGGATTACTTTATGCAAAAGTAAAAATGGAAAACAATGTTTCCAACATGATCTTGAGTAAGTTAGGCTCAGTGATGGGCGTAGTTTTTTATGAGATGCCTAAAATGGAGTAATCCTAGCTAATCTACACCAAAAAAGTAAATATTTCTAAGAAAAGGAAGGAAATCAACCATAAGACAAAGGGAATATATGTTAGATGAAGAAAGAAAGAAAATAATTTTTGTGAGAATATAGTTACATAAGCTAGCAATTGACCTTCAAAAAACTGAGTGGGAAAATCAAAATAAAAAAGATGAGATGTGTGATGTTGCATAATCTCATCAATCCAATAGAAAGAGTCGTTATGAATAGTAATTCATTAAAGCACTAGACCGATATGAGATTCACATTAACCAACTATATGTGACAAGGGAGAAGCCTCAACAGTTCTCGAGTTGATAAAGAGTTCCAATTGGAAAAGGATAGGATTGGTGTCCTTCAACTAGCAAAAAATGATGAAAACATGGACATTGGGGATTTGGGACTTGCATTGCATAGTCATTCAAACTTATGTGAAACGAGTGTTAGAGTTTGAAAATTCCTCCATTAATGTTTACAAGTATATTATACATGTTCTCTGGTGTGGCTTCAAGTAAATGACTAAGGCGGTGTTGTTGATAGATTTTTTATCAAAATATTCTAGTTAGAAAGAAACTAGGTGAGTATTGAAGGTGATGAAAATGTACTCCTCCATATAAAGGATCTCATGATTGTACTACCACTATAATATTTAGGATATGAGGAATACCATACAATTTCCATCAAAAATCACAACAAATAGATGAAACAATTATTAAGATAATTCATAGAATATATAGATCAAAGTTGTTAAATGGATTAAATTTCATTCCCAATTGAAAACAACAAAAGATAATGGGCCTAGTAGTAAATGGCCAATGCCAACTACCACTGAAGTAACACAATCTAATCCACCGACTATAATTTAGTCGAAGGTGAAAACCTCCTCTACAAGCAATATGTTGCACCATCATCTACCACTACATGAAGGAGATGAAGACCCTAAATAGCATTAGTTTATATGTGAGAAATATTTGGATGCAATGGACATAACAGATGAGGCAAAGAAAATTTTGCAATTCGCTAGAGCACTCAGAAAAAGAGCATCGAAATAGTTCATTAATTCCATAGAAAACCAAGAAAATTTGAAAGCATAAGTCAAGGATAGTTTTCTAATTTTTTAAAATATGTGGTGATGGTGATCACTCATTTGAGGATTACCCAATCTGCTCAAAAAAATCTAAAATGGGAGAATTGTAAATCTCCTCTAGAGTGCACCTAAACATGAAATCCTTAACTCCAAGAGTTCAAAGGCCATAATGAGATTTAAGTATATCCTTAATCCTTAACTTCAGCCTTTAATTATATATTAGCTACTTTCATGAAAACCATGGTAGTCCTTATTAATCACTCTAAATCCCAAATATTCTTCTTCAACAATCCTTTATCTATTCAACAAAACATTTCTAAAATTTTAGGTGTCCAAAGGGATTCTCTACCTTCCAAATACCTCGAGGCACCTTGGTCGACAAAGCTCTTCACAATTTCTCTTAGGAAGATCTATTAGAAAAATTCAAAGCCAAAGTTTCTAGTTGGAACTTTCACTTCTTTACCCTTCCAAGTAGGGTTTTTCTAATAAAGTACATGCTACACTATATGCCCTTGTATTTTTTAATGTTCTTATAGCTCTTGTGCAAAAATCATCAAAAGAATATATAATCTACATATACATTTCCTCGGGGGGGGGGGGGCTTGCCAAAGAGATGAAAAGACATATGGTGGCATGGGCGAAGTTATGCTCCAAAGGTTGTCAGAGGGCTAGGAATCAAAGACCCTCTAATCATGGGATGAAACCTAGCATCGAAGACTTGGTGGAGATGAAAAAAAGGATAAGGAGAACTTAAGGAAAAACCTATGGAGAGATAATTACACTACCAACGTCCCTAAAGAATAGATCATCTGCATGGAAAGAGAGCATCCTAGATCATGAACATGGAACAATGCATGGAGCAACAAAGGTTTGATCCAAGAACTTTATTTCTAGGAAGTTCAAAATGACAGTTCTTCTCCTTGGAGGATTCCTACTAACAAGAACCTATTATTGGTAAACATTACATATTCTAGCAAGTAAAAGCGTATATGATACAAAAAGTGTGGACAAAGGTTTATCACTATTTAGAACATCATAATGATTCAAAACCTTCCTCTAAAAGGGTGTGGAAACAATGTGAGTTCTAGCCAATAACTTTGGAAACCATGATATATAAGGAAATGTGAGCTAAAATTTAATATAGATAGGTAAAATATAGGAACACATGGGACATGTTGAGGTAGGATAAGCAAGGAGATGGAAATATTAAAGTTGGGAAAAACTAGTAAAAGAAATTTGGCCTAGACACCAGTAACAAAATGGCATATGGGGAAGGGTTTTGAACCCTAAACTCTAGCTAGAAGTCTCAAACATCCTATGGATATTAGCTAGAAGGAATACCTTAACTTGGAATTATTTCATTAGAAAATAATACATAAGGCCATCAATATATTTGATGTGCATAATGTAAGTAGAATCCTTGGAGAATTTGCTCAAGTGTAGGGAGGTCTAAATATTATGAGACAAAGGTGCAACCTTATTCAGGTAGTTATATTTGGTCTAAGAAAATATAATCAAAATTCTATAAGTAGAGATATTAAACTCCTTTAAAAACCCCATTTTGAACAGATTGTGGAATTATTTCTGAGGTTTCCCACTTTGGAGCCTCTAAAAAGAAAGCAATAGAAGTATCTTCAACCAATAAACAAAAAATAGTTGAATTGATCTAAAAAGTAATCCAAACCAATGTTTGAGAATCTATTGTTGCAATACCATGGTTGGATGAAGAATGGAAACACTCTAGTGAAGAGCCAACAATCTTCTAGAACTAGTAGTTGGACCCATGTAACAAATCAATTATTTGAAAGATATCTAGGATCATCAACCAACACATCACTTTAAAATTGAATTTGATGGAACCACAAAGGGTAACCTAGGACCCTCTAGAGTATGGGGATGATCCATGATCTTATACAAAACATCAAGATTATTTGTGCCTTAAGGATTGGAAATATCTTAAACAAAGGGGTTGAACTCACTAACACATTGAAAGGAATGTAGCTAGTGGAGGAAATAGGATATAACATGATTATAAAAAGTGGTTTTTGGTTTCTCATATATGCTCCTGGATATATTATTAATGGAGTTAACCCTAATAAGGAATCTATAAATTGGTGATTATCTACGGGTCTATGGAAAATAAAATAAAAAAGGTCAAAAAAATACCAAAAATTATACCTTCCCATCTTAAGCATAATGGAAATGTCTTACTAGACCTTTTAAAAAATGAGGGAGTCACTCAAACGAAAATTTTGAATGTGTGTCATTGGACTGAGACCATACCTCAAAAACACAAACTCATAGGATTATCAACACTTGAACGAGATTGATAGTCACACCCAAATGGGGTGTTAAAAAGTGGTGCCACAACTCCTCACATGTGTCATCGAGGTGCCACTTTTCCATGCTTTGAAAATATGGTATAGTGGGAGGAAAGGAACCTAAATGAGGTTTGCCACGAGGAGGAAAGGGATAGCAGGAGGAAGTATAAACCTTATCCCACCATATGTTGATATGATTTTTTTGGTAATTTAATGCACAAGCACAATGAGAAGACCACCCTACATTCAACCAAGGGGTGTGTTTTATGGTGGAGAAGTGCCATAGATAACTTTTGTGATGATAATATAAAGAGGAGAGGATGGGAGCAGATCAACATGATGGTTTTTCTTGTTCGAATGGGGGTCCTTATATTATATGCTTCAATTGAAACTCTAGGTTCCCCAAGTATCCCAAATAAATATGGATGGAACATTTGATGCAACTAGAATTTGAGAGCCCCAGGGATCAATCTCATACCAGTTCTAGGTACCTTTTTCTATTATGTTTAGCATTTCTATTTATTGTTCTAGGTTTGTATTTGGGTTGGTAGAGGGTGGGTTGTCATTTCCGTGTTTTAGATAAGGTGGTTGAATTGTCATTACTCTTTGGGGGAAATGTAGGGTTCTTTTCTAACCATGGTATAACAACTTGGCACCCTCTCCTCTTGATTAAACAAATGTTTTCTGTTGTGCTAATAGAGTGGGACTTGGGCCTTTTTATGAGCGAATTTTCCTCTAACACGATGAATCATAATGTGGCAAAGGATGGGAATGGGATAAAGAGAAAAAATCAAGTTGGTTCTCATAAGGCCACATCCTTTGGGAAATACAAAAATGTCTTGATAACTGGAAAATAACCTAGGAGATTGAGAAGTGTTTCCTTGAAAATTGTTCTAAAGTGAACAATTTATAATTTAAAGAGATAGAGAATGTTATTAGGGGTAAAAGATAGAGCCTGAGAAAAAATTAGGTCATTGAGAAACTTAAGGGGTGGGTTAAGTATCCAATCTATCCTTTTATTTATGAAATTATTTTCTTAAAAATTATTGAGATCTACTAGTTAGTTTAATCCTTGATTTCCCACGCCCTTGAAAACAAAACCGTGGAATAACAAGACATCCTTCATACCATCAGGATATTTGAGAGAAAATTTGAGCCTATTTGTGAAGTAGCATTTGGGATTATGATATTAGCCTCATAGGTCACAAAGTAAGATAAAAGCATGAACCAAGAAGAGGGTTCTTTTGGATTAGAGGGAACCCTAGCTAACCTTATCATTCTAGATGAAGGGCCACAACCTTTAGGTATTGCATATGATGAAGAAAAGGAGCCCAGTGTTTTTGTGGAAGTCACTATGGAATATAGTGGTCAACTACCCTCTTCTCAATGTATGGTTTGTTTTTTAGTTATATTAGTATCATGAATAGTTATAGACATTAGTTCAATTAATTATCGCTTTTCGTAAGTCATCTCTAAATAGTATGGACAAGTTTTCTCAATTGGGAAAGGTCTTTGTTTTCCTTTAAGTGGGCCTCCATTAAATACTATTATAACCAAATTTGTATAAATGTAAAGATATAAATAAAATTTAGATTTTAAGATACTAAAAAAAAATAAACTAAAAAAAAAAAAAAAAAATAATTACATATAAAAATATCATAAATATTAAAA
Organism: Pinus taeda; assembly: GCA_000404065.3. NCBI lineage: Eukaryota > Viridiplantae > Streptophyta > Pinopsida > Pinales > Pinaceae > Pinus > Pinus taeda. The sequence continues at coordinate 9,825 of APFE031052678.1, forward strand.
ATATTGAAATATTTCATATTTTCAAACAATTTTTTAACCATTGTTCCAATATTATTATGTAAAATGAAAAAGTTTTTTTGTAAATTGCGTCAATTGGTTGTCATTATTGATAAATATATTACAATGATATTTCTTCATATATCAAAAAAACACCCAGGGAGATCATGTCTTCAACCAAGGGTGATGACATAGACACATTGCTACCAAAGGTAAAAAATTACCAGGCTAAGAGAAACAAGGTAACTACATTACCAATGTTTACAAACCAGTTGCCTCTATTTGACTCTAAAATGGACCTGGAAAAAAGACAAAATGATGCTTCACAATAGCATATGAGCAAACTGCTGATAAAAATGTGAATCCACTATGAAACTTGGAACAAAAAAACATATAGTAGCCGACAATAGAAACTAGTGCAATACCCTTGGTGGACTATTAGTCTGAGATGATGACAAGAGAGTGGGAGAGGAATTTTCCTTAGGAGAGATCCCGGGGGCATTAATGACTGTGGGAACCTCATGTTGCTCAGTATTTGAGTTAAATACAACAAACCTCTCCACCCTAGTCAACCTGACCATGATTTCATCCAAGTTTAAGCAAATGTCCCATAGAATTATTTTAGTATCCTCCTGGCCTGAAAACATCTTGTAATTGTTGACCTACTTATCACTAATGAACATACTTAGTAGAGTTTCCAACTGACGATGCAAAGAAATAGTATGGAGGAAGTGTAGCCTTCGCTTGCAGAATTTCCCTGGATCGGGAACAAACTTGAGGATGTCACCTCCAATCTCATAATCATATAAATATATGCAGTTCTGAAACTCCTTTGCCTCTACATGAATAATTTCCTTCCTCACTTCAAAAGCAACTGAGTCGAAGTGGTTGGCCATTGAATTCCATCTAAAAAATCACCGGTAAAAAGAAGAAGATGAACCTAGTTCACCACTGTGGTGACTAGGCAGTCTCTGTCGAGGGGCCATGGTTACCTATATACTGTGGACATGGTAGATAAAGACAACGTGCGAAAGCAAAGGGACATGGATACCCAGTGTCAAGGGTGGGTAGGGTCTTTTCTCCAGGAAAAATATAGCCACTAAGGTAATGAGAGAAGGCGAATTGTGTGACGAAAGAAAACATAAAAGGAGGACACATAGATTGAATACAAAAGACACCCTTAACTCCCTAAAACCCAATCTTTGAAGCAACATAGAGAAAATGAGGGAAGAAGCTTTAGAGAAAATGTAGTTATAGCCAAGCAATAACAATTTTGAAAACCAAATGAAGAAGGTACTAGGGTAACAGACTCTGCATACTAGCACTGAACAACTGAAATAAATTGTGCATACTTTTTTTAATTAAATTAATTTATATATTTAAAAATATAATCTAAAATAGTTAAGTTTTACTAGCAAGGCGACCCAGGATCAAAACCTCATAGGGGTGGTTGTTCCCTGTGCTAGGGGAAGGAGACATGCTAAAAAATCCAATAATCTTAGGGTTGGTGTGGCCTAGTGGGTGTGATCCTCAGGTGACTTTGACGGATTAGATGCCCCTAGGTCGCTGGCTCCTCAGCCACAAGCCAAGCCCTGGGGGAATCCACAAAACAACTTGACAGGAAAATATATATATACTATAATAACTAAAATTTCATTAACAATTATTAATAAATTTAAATAATAATTATTAAAAATAAAAATAATTTTTTAACTTCATTTATTATATATGTGTGTGTGTGAGAGAGATATATATATATATTTTTAGGATTGCTCTACAACCCTATAGCCCTGAGTATTTCTTATTCACCCTACTGAGCTCAGCAGCCCTATGGCCTTAATCATTTTTTCTTGGCAAGCCCCTTTCTCATTTCTATCCCTTTCCTTTTCACCTTCGTGAGGTCTCCTTAATTGTTAGTTCTGGGCTTATTCTCGTTGGCTTTCAGATCTTTGTTTTGTGGTACCTATTTCAGGTCGGGTGGTCAATCATGACCAATCCAGACTCCCCTTCTCAGCTGGATTAAAAGACCATAGCCTTCAACTCCTTGGTTTCAAATGGCCCCATGTTCCAAAAATCCTCCTCTTCTTGGTATGCCATGAAGTTGGATGATATTATGAAAGTAGAGGGTTCCACCGCTCATGCCAGGCTG